>JAUUDZ010433565.1:0-13538 GCA_032361705.1 Panulirus versicolor
GTATACGTTGAGATGTATAGGTATGTATACTTGCGTGTGTGGACGTGTATGTATATACATGTGTATGTGGGTGGGTTAGGCCATTCTTTCACCTGTTTCCTTGTGCTTCCTCGCTAACGCGGAAGACAGTGATCTAGCAAAATAAATAAATGAATATAGTATCTATGTGAGTGGATGTGGCCTTCATTCATCTGTTCCTGTTGCTACCTTACTAAAGTGGGAATTGGCAATAAAGTATGAGAAGAAAATATTTTGTGCATTACTCATGGGAGCTAGATAATGGATATAAGTGGATGTGTTCTCTCACTTTCTGTACCTGTGTTACCTCGCTAACACAAGAAATGGTGATGTGTTGTTGGGAAAAGATTTTTAGCACATTGCCGTTGTCTCCTTGACACTCGAAGATGTAGAAATGGTCAACTAGTGTAATTTTCTTTGGAATTTCTTCATAGCCAACCTTTTCTGATTGTTCAGGGGAACATAATAACTAAGGATAATTTTTAACATAAGTTAAAGCTGAATATGTATTTAACAGATTTCACAAGCATATTTTGGCAAAAAATTTGGTGTCATAATTCATGATATGCTGTGCTTGATTTGTTTGAAGATGATTTCCCCTGGGCTGGTGTGTTAAAATGAGAGTAGAAGTTTATTGGATATCACATGGATATATATTTTTTAGACCTGGATGAGCTTCATTCCTAGAATTTTGTTATTTGATTTATTCTTTTATTAATCATAATTTTTTAAGGTTAAAGGATATGGTATTTGGTTTTCAGGATGGACCTGGAAGCAAATTGAGTGATCTTCGTCGAGAGATCAGAGAAAAAGATGAAAAAATTATGATTCTGGAAGGAGAGGTCACGAAGTGGGAGCAGCGTTACTTACAGGAGTCAGCTATGAGGCAGTTAGCCATAGATGCTGCATCCATGCCCAAGTGCGTCACTTAAGTGTCAGTGATTTCTGTGTACTATGCTTGTTTATCAAATGAAGCATTAAGATGATGTTAGGTTAATTGCAAAGTCTTTTTTGTATTAAGTGCTGTGTAACCTTATCCAGGAAGAATGCCTTTTGCAGGATTAGCAGCAGCTGTAAATGAATAGAGAAATCTTTCAGTTGTGAAAAGTGTATAGTTGTATGAAGAGGCTAGTACAGTGTTCCCACTATCTTTTTGAAATAGAGTTTTTTTCAACCTTTAAGTAGTAAAGATACAGGTACCTACAGAAAAAATAGGAGAGCACCTTCAAAATAATGAATAGAAAATAATGATATTCGTGCTTTACAGTTTTGTTCATTGCAGTACAGTGGAAAGAATGCTACTACCCTTATATCTTGTGTGTGTCATAGGAGGCAACTAAAAGGAGCAAGAGTAGGGGGCTAGAAACACTCTTTTTCTTGTGGTTTGCTATCTTAAGACTAAGGACAGAAATGCTCCTCAAAGGTTTAGGCTTGGGTGTCTGAATGTGCATGGGGCATAACCAGGATTGAAATAAGGGAGAAATAGGTACATAAGTATGTTTGGGGATAGGAACCTGGATGTTCTTGCTTTGAGTGTAACTAAGTTCAATGGGAATAGGGAAGAATAGTTTGAAAATGTCTGAGGGGTAAATTCTAGAATCCCATCTCTTCCCTAGTTTTCACCCTGACACTGTCTGTATATCTGTTTATATCTCTAGTGTCCATTCCCTCTGGAAACTGCCTCAAGGGGATGACCATGACAGGCTACTGGCAAAGGGTAACTTTAGCACAGTGTTTCATTGTTTTCAGCATTTCTCGTAGTGTTTTCATAGGCTCTTATGTAATGTTCCTACGAATTTCTTCTACTTCTTATGTCTACCTGATGTGCCATCCTGTTACCTCTACCTTATGTTCCTATCTACTGCTACCTAATGTTTCACCTAATGCTCCTGTACAGTGCACCAGAGAAAGCAGCAGGAGGAAGTTGCAATGACTGAAAATGAGAGATGGTGTGAGATAGTATTGATGAACTTCAGGGAGAATAAGAAAATGTTTTAGAAGGTGAATAATGTGAAGAAAACAAATGGGAGCTGATGAAAAAGTGGTTACAGACAAAAAGGTGGTAAAGAGGATATGGAATGAGTATTATGAAGGACAAGTGAATGTATTAGAGGATAGAGTTGCAGACAGGAGGTATTTAGGGCAAGGAAGTATATGAAATGAGACATGATGAATGGTTTGGTAAAAAGAGAGGTTAAAAGTCTTGTGTGCAAAGAAGTTTGGCAAAGTGGCTTGAGTTGATAGGTTTGCAGTTGAATTTTCCTAGTAAGAGGTGATAGTGTTGTTAATGGGCTAGGTAGGATTTTTCATTATTTGTACGGCCCAAGGTAACATTCTTGAGGACTAGGAAAATGCTTGTACATTACTGTTATATGATGGCAAGGGGGACAAAAGTGACTGCTGGAATTAAAATTACTTTATGTCTGTTGAATATACTTTTTAAGTTGTATAGGAAAGTGGTTATTGAGAGGATGGTGACATGCACTGAGCATTAGATGTCTTTTTTTTATATTGAAAGCTCAAGTCATGGACAAAAGTCTACATCAAGGCTAGTCCTTGATTAAAATATAGAAAAGATTATGAAAGGGAAAGAAGTCATAAGGGAAAGTATTCAAAAATTTTGGAGGAAGTGAGAAACTTACCTTTTAAATTGTGCCTGGTCATAGTTATTAGGAAAGACATGAGAAGATAGAGATTGAGATGTAGGGAAAGAAACAGTAATCAAGATGCACCACCGTTGAGTTGCTTGTAAGTACACACTAATCATGTGATGCAGCAACTTGCCAAATATTTCATGGTCTAGCTAGTGGTGGGGGCACACAAGCAGCCAGTTCTATCTATCGATCTATCTATATTTCTGATGCCCATTCCATTCTGGAACTCCCTCAAAGGGGTGGCCACAGCAATAGAGTCAACATACTTAGTGAACTCCAGTGCTGCTTCTAAGCCTTTAATGCCTCACCCTTAATAGGCCACTGGCAGAGGGCAAGTCTAGTACAGTGTTTGCAGAGGCTCCTACCTAATGTTCTGACTGATTACTTCTATCTAATGCTCCTGCCAAATGTTCCTACTTACTGCTTCTACCTAACGTTTCAACCTAATGCTCTTACCTGAATGTTCATACCTACTATTTCTATCTATTTCTCCAGCCAGTTTGCCAAAAGGCAGGGCTAACACATAGCTTTCACCACAGGAAAATCTAGTTACAAAAAATGAGCTGTGTGAATTAAGTATTGTCAAGTTGTATGTGTGACAAGGAGAGAATGTATGATTGTGTGCAGCCAGTCCTTGAGAGAAAAACAAAAATAATGCCTGTAGAAGATGGAAAGTGAACCAACATTGCAGCTTAGGGCAAGAGGGTCAAGTTTTGAAGTAAGGATGTAGAGCTAGAAGCACCCTAGATGTGAGATCAGTACTTCATACAAGGATGAATCAGTCCATTGTATAAGTGGAGCAACTGTTCAGAAGAGAAGAAATTTTGACATCTCAACAGGACTTCCAGTTTCTTATGGGCAGATTCAGCTATTTTCGTAATTTGGGGTTTCCAAGAAAGAGTGGACGTTACAGTAATACCACGTATGGTCATTGTATCTAGTGGTGGAATTACAGAACTGTCAAAGGGGAGATGAGAGTTGTGGAAAGTTTTCAATGGACAGGTTGGTAGGAACTAGGTCTTGGAGGCATTAATCAGATTTCGTCTACCCAACTGAGACATCCTGTCCAAGTCTGGTTTAATGAGGAAGCTGTGTCAAGATAAGATGCAGAATAATTGAGAAAAGAAGGAGCAGAATTGAAGGATGGGGATGAATGCAGTGTTGAGTAATCAGCATATGAGTGCATTTGGATATTTGTGGAGAAGAAATCACTGAAAAAAAGGAGAGAGCAGGAGACAGGATAGAACCTTGAGGAACACCACTGTTGATGGAGAAAGGTGGGGAGGCTGATCCATCAACAACCAAAAGAGATAGATTGGCTGCAGGGGAAGCTAGATACGAAGGAGCAAAGTGAGGGAGGGAAGCCAAAAGAGGGGGAGCTTAGAGATGAGACCCTGGTGCCACACCTTGTCAGAAACTTTGGATATGTCAAGGGCAACTACACAAGACTCGCTAGAATCTTTCAGTGATGGGTACCAGACATCAGTAAGATAGGAAAGAATATTACCAGTGGATCTCGCTGTACAAAAGCCATGCTGATGATCAGAGAGAAAACTGAGATCCATGATGTCTAAGGATATGGGAGTTGAGGAGGAATTCAGAGACTTAGAAATGGTAATCAAGGCAATAGGATGATAGCTGGAGGGATCAGAACAGTCATCCTTCTTAGGGTGACTAATTACCAATTCGGTTACTCAGTTCAACCACACTGTGGAAATTGCATTTTATTATGTTATTTGTGTGGTTTTTTCTTACTCCCTTTTGTTCCACTATCAAAAAATATTTGCATTACTTCACAAAAGATAGATGTGCTGCCTAGGTAGGAAATATTACACTAGAGATGCCTTCTGCCAATGTGCCTTAGAGACAGTAAAGGCTGAGACGATGCATAGGAGTTCACCAATTATAGAATTTTTTTTTACCATGGGAACCTCCTTGAGGAAGTTCATGGAGGGAATGGGCACCAGAAGTATAGATAAATATAATAGCATGGAAGATAAAACCCAGTAATGTTCCTTTTAGCTTGGGCTACTGTTGCTGGTGGCCAGGGTGATCTGGCTAGACATAATTTATTCTCACTTTTCCTACAATCTCCCCCCTGCTTGTGTTTGTTAAACATTACTTTTGGGTTTTTGAGTTAGGTGGAATGTGTCTGAAAGGAATTATATTAAAGTCAGTGTGAATTGAAAAGCTAATTGTCATTTTGACAAGTAGAAGATAAGAAATGGTAACATGTAGGTTGACCAATGTTTAGAAGTGGCATAATGTTTCTTACTTTCATTCATACTTTCCATAGCTTTTTTAAGGATTTATCAATGTTAGTATTTTTTGTAAGGGGGCTGATGTTGTGGGTGCATTTAGTAGTTTGTACAAGGAAAAGTCTGTGTGAGAGGGTGAATTATATTTGAGGATATAGTAGTCCTGATGGTGTTGTATGGATGTTAATCTTTGCCATAAATGGAAAAGGAAAGAAGGGGGGATTTGTTGAGAATGAAATGCCAGAAGTAAATAAGTAGTGTGAGTTTGATGATCATGTAAGGAATGAGAGTTTGAGAGAGAGGTCTGGTAGTAAACATGCGCTGATTGAGAGGCGCTCAGGATGTGCCTAAATTGTTTGAACATACAGAAAGGATGAGGAAGGAAAGATTGAACGAAAGAGTCAGTGTATCAGAAGAGGAAGAAGCTAGGGGGAGGGGGAGACCAAGAAGGAGAGTGAAGGATGGAGTGAGAGAGGTCACGAGGTATTGTGACCTGAGTGTTAAGAAGAGATGTGTGCATGGTATAGGATGGATTGGAGCAATTTGGTGTATTGGGAGATGTGCTGTCTGTGGGCTGAACCAAAGCATAATGAAGTGGTCAGGGAAAACAGGGAAAACCATGAATTGGTATTTGGCAATTGGCTGCGAATGGTGGGCTTTGGTTTCAGTGCATTATACATGACAGCTAGAAAATGGTTGTGAGCGAATGAGATCGTTGGTCTTCTGTTCCTGGTGCTACCTCACTAATGCAAGAAACTGCAAGCATCTATGAAAAAAATTAAACTTCACAACTATGAGGCACCAATGCAAGAAACTGTAGACTACTACTTACCAGTTAAGTGCACAGTCTTTGCGTTATTTATTACAGTTGTGTTATGAAAATATCTCCTGTTAAACTCAACATTTGGGGAGAAGCTGTCTCTCTTACTTGCACCATATAAGAAAAGCTATGTATATCAGGGTTATTCATAATTGATTTTTTCATCAGCTTTTTGATGTTGTTGTTGTTGTTTAAGATTTCCATATTTACAAAGCTGATGAACCTCAAGTGTCTTGCAACATTTACCTATTTCCTCAGAGATTTATTACAGGGGAAATGTTGAAGAACAAGCGGCAGTTAGGTGTTAAGTGGTGTGTGCTGTAGAATGGCAGTTTGGAGAGTGGGTTGTGAATTAGTTGAGGTTTGTATTGATATTGTTTGAAGAGTGGATGGTGATTGTAGTGGAATTTGCAAGATGTTTTTTAGTTTCTTGGGAGAATTTTGTTTGAGTCGTGTCTGTCTGGAGGATTTTATTCAGGATTCTACTTCATTAGAATTGTTGATTGACTAAATAGCAAAGGATTGATATTGTTTTGTTGGCTAGGTAGCCTCCAATTTTTCTGACTGTACAGCAAAGATGATATGATCATAGCAGGGATAGAGTCCTGTAGCCCTTCTACCTGATTTTCCTCTTTCAATCATGGTTTGATCACTCCTTCTCAGATGCAAAATGAGAAAGTAAATGGGAAAGAAATAAGAGACCAGGTTTTTGGAATTAATGGGTTGTTGTAGGTGGCATAAAAAGAGTTATTAAGAGGGAAGTAAGTCTTGAGAAAAAGTAAACACAAACAGTAAACTGCTCTCTGATCGTTGTGAAATATGGAAAGAGTATTTGGTATATTTTGAAGACATTTGTTGAATGTTTGAAATGTGGATAAAGAGAAAAAAAAAGGGTATAGGTGGAAATAACACCATGGTTGTCAAAATCAAGAAAGTGATAGTGAAAGTATGTGAAAAAATTTCATGGAGTGAATCAAGAAACAAGTGGGATGGTTAAGAGATTGAAAATGTGATTATGGTGATTCAGGAAAGGGATGAATCAACAAAAAAATATTTTCTTGTATGTGAGAGAACATGGAAGGAAAGAGTAGTTAAAAAAGGATTGTGATAGATCCAATGATTATACAGCTGTGCAAGACCTTAATTGAGGGTGGGTATGAGTTAACTGAGAGGTTGTACAATATGCACTTTATGGTTAATTGCATCTTTTACTTTCCACATATGTTCTTGCATTTCTTATTTCTCATCCCTATGTACAATAGCATTCCTGAGCTTTTCTCACATTTCATTTACACCATTATCTCCTTGCAGGATGTTACTTTACTGTTTTGCTCTAATTTTTGTAAGCAATTTTATTTTTCATTTAGTTTCATATATGCCTCTGACTTTGTTGATTCCAGCACCATGTCAAGAGGAGGCTCACTGTTATGTATTGCATGGTCAAATGGTAAATGCTTGATGACTGTAAAATTTAATTTGTAATACATAGCTTGTTGAAACTGCACAGGCCCAGCACATTCTCAGAATTAGTATATCTCTCACTAACCTCTTGAAAATCCAAAATTTTACTATTTCTTAATGCTGTCTGTCATGATGTTTTGATGAAAAAAATGGTATATTTTTTTTTTTGTAATCTCCTCTATTGAATTACTCTGATCTGATAAATGATTCCTAACTTTTAGACTTTAGAATCATACATCTGATCATATCCTACCTTAAGCTGGTGTACTTGTTGGATGTTGTAGTGTGTATCGAGATGTTTTTCGGATCTAATAAATCCATTTAATATGGAAAGAGGAAAATTAAGGACTGTATGCTAGGAGAATGTTGTCCACTTTTGGACATTTAGTATAGATAAGTTTGAGTAAACTGTTGGGCGGAATGCACGAAAGCCATTGCATGCAGATGGGAAAAGAACATAAGGCAGTAGGTAGATAAGTAATAATACATGTTCTTCCAGATGTTGCACTGCTTTTTGTGTATTTTTGTGCATTGTAATACATACATCTTTCCTTGACCAAATTATTAAATGGCATTTTCTTTTTTCACTTTCCCTTTTGATTTTACTGGATATAGTGAAATTCACACATTTTATTGTTTTTATACCTGATAACATTGTCCCACCTTATAGAATGTTTGCATCGTGAACAGATGATTGAGCCATTGAGGAATAATCCTTGCTTGGCCCTTCTTGTTCCCATCTTCAGAAAGTGATGATACAGAAGAGGAGAATTTCCAGCCCCTCGCTTCTGCCTCTCCTAGTCATTCTCTTTGACATGCAGAAGACATGTGGGTAGTGTTGTTTCCTTGCCATCCTCCGGATAAAATATTTTTCAAAAATCAAAATCTCTTGGTCGTGTCATTCTTTATACCTTTTATGCATTGCAGGATCTAGAATTGCTTCCGTTGTACTTATATCTATTACTGTTTTCCTCTTGATCTTCAGATCAATAACATATTGCACCATTCTATGATGATAATAGTCCCCATATTCCTTTTGGGTATTTTACTTTTGATTACTATAGAACACAATTAAATAGCTGAGGCAATGAATAAAATTGAATTCAGTTTTGGTATTGCAATGGAATCCTGTGTTTTTCAGGTATTCTTTTCTCTTCAGTTTATTCCCTATTTATCTTTTATGTGTTTTTTTATCAAATGGTTCTTATATTATTTTATCTTCAGGGATGCTAAAATTGCTGCCCTTGAAAGGACAAGTCAAGAGAGTGAGAGGCATATCGCCCAAGCAAAGTCTGACAAGTTGCGTCAAATGGATGAGCTTCATCACATGAATAAGAAGCAAGCAGAATATGAGGCAAGGTCAGTATCATTGAATTATTTTCCAGACATGTATTGATCGTGAGTTGTAGAAGATTTTGAGACTGTAACTTATTTGTGGAGATTTTAAGATAGTTACTGAAGGGCAAGATGTCAACTGTCAGATCTGTTGAGATTTTTTAATATGCTGCCATCCATTGTAGTGCATGATTGTAAAACAGAGCATCATTGTTTATGAAATATGGTAAAAGTTACAAGGCTTTTTAGGTGGGTGAGGTGACAGGAGAGCTTAGTAGAGGAGAGAATATGAAAGGGAAGCATTATTTTGTGAGGGTACCTTTTTGATAAAGTTAATATAAATGGATAACAGAGCAAGGGTGTTTTCTTTGCTAATTCATTGAACTGGAAGCACTGAGGAATAAATGAAAGGATGTCAGCTTTATGTTCTTATTCTTTCTCTTGGAAGTTTTGATTTTAGATTTTTTACCTTATTCTCTAGCAAAAGCACAAGAAACACTGGCTGTTTCTAAGGAACCTGCTCTGTATCCAGTCTGATCTATTCCCTCCCATCACTTTGCCTGCAGTTTTACTGTTACTTTTTTATTTAGTATACTATTTGAATATTGTCACGGAAAATATTTGTAATATTGTTGATTGATAATGTTGTATTGAAATTTCCAACTTTAAGCAACATAACTTTTGGATTGATTTTAAAGACTTCTTTCTTCAGAAAGCTTTGATACATGATTTTGTGGTTTCATTAACACTAGATGATAAGAATGTTGCACTTGATGTGTGAATTAAGGGACTCAGTTTCTTTGGATCCCTGTGAGATTACATTGCATTAGTCATAATTTACTTTTTTACACTTGAATGGTGTTTCTCGCTTTTTTACACTTGAATGGTGTTTCCCACATAAGCAAGGTGGCACCAAGAACTGAAGAAGAAAGGCTGCATTCACTTACATCCATTATCTAGCTCATGTGCAATGCACCAAAACCACAGCCCCCATCCACAACATTGCTCCACAGACCTTTCCATGATTTTTCTTGGCCACTTCACATGCCCTGGTTCAGTACATTGACATCATTTTGACCCTTGTATGCCACATCCTTCCACTTCACTCTATCTCATGCTCAACTTCATCCTCCTGCATGTTCATTCCATTATCACTTAAAATCTTTTTCACTCCTTCTTTTCATCTCCAGTTTGGTGTCCCCTTTTCTTGTCCCTTCCACTTCTGACTTATATCCTCTGTGTCAACCTCTCCCCACTCATTCTTTCCATATGTCTAAACCATTTCAGCACACCCTCTTCAGCTTTCTCAACCACATTTCCTTTATTACCACACCCCTGTCTTACCCTTTTATTACTTATTCAATCAAACCACCTCACACCACATACTGTCCTCATCATTTCATTTCCAACACTTCCACCCTCTTCCGCACATCCTCATTTATAACCCATGCCTTGCATCCATACAATGTTCTTGGGACTCATTTCCTTTTTCCCTGCTATAATCTCTTTCCTTACATTCTACAGTGATCCCCGAACCTTTGCTAACTTGCCAATCCTATGACTCACTCCTACTTCCATGGTTCCATTTAGTTAGTCAGCAATCTACCAACATTTTACAAACATGGTTTGCATTCTTACTCTTCAGTTGAATGTTCTGTTATATACTGTGTGCGAGAAAACTTTCCTGAAATCAAGCTGAGGAGATGAAAAGTTCAGCGTTGATAGAAAGATAGAAAGAATGTGGTTGATAAGGGATGAGAGGGAAAGCAGATGTTTTAATTGAAGACTCGATTGGATGGCAGTGTACATGTCATGCTGCAACATCTGAACAGTCATGACAGTTTCTTATCAGATTTATTATTTTTATGGTTTGGAAGAGTCAAGAAGGTTAGAACATTCATGAAAGTGATTAGAATTGAGATTTTTGTTGACCTACCCATATCAGTTTGTGACTGGTGAACATGTGGAGAAACTCTTACAGTGGAAACTCTTAAGGTGTTTCCTTAGCGGTACTCACCACTAATATTCATATAATCAAAAAAAGCCTGCTTTTCAGTATTCATACAGGTTATGGACTGTGAAAAACTTTTTTTGTAAGGGAAATATTTTATTTATCTCTGGTAAACTTTTTAACAAAGAAAGAGTTTCTGTGTGTGATGGAAACTTTTTAGTAATGAAAAGATTTTTATCCGTAAGTCTCTGGATGTTGCGTGCCTTTGGGTTTGGGACCCCATTTATAGGAAATTAATTGCTTTGAAATGAGTATGCCTCTATGCACATGGTACATCCCATGTAAATGAGCTTAATGGTGATGGGTAAGTAAGTTAAAAAAAGATTTTATAGTGTTGGATACAGTAAAGAATGTTTGTCTATATTCTCCGAATTATGCACAGAGCATAGATCATTAGTAAGTCAGGTTTAGTTATCTTGATGTTCAGTAAAATGAGAGGTATAAAGAAACCAGGTACACTCACTTGTGATTAGTGAGTCTCAGAAAAAAGGGCATGTGGCCTGTCCTCTGAGAAACTGGATCTGAAGTTCCATGCTACAGCTGAAATTTCTCATTACCATGTTAAGACTTTTCTCATATCTTTGCACTCTATTATTCATCCACTTATTATGATGCAGTTTAGGTTTTGTCCTCTTCATTATTATTTAAACAATATTCATATGACTTATGTGTTTTTCCCTGCTGATAAAGCAAAAGACATCCCTCAGCAACTTTTCAGCATCCCTCTCTTTTCCATACTTTCTGTCTCTTCTTTCAACTTAATCGTTCTCTTTCTACACCCATTCCTGTTTACCTTGTTGGTTTTACGTTCTTCCATTACTGCCTTTGCATGCTGTTTACTAAAAAGGGAATTATGGTGCTTCAGTTGTACCAAAAAATAATTGAAATATATTCACCAGGAACCGTGAACTGGAAAGTCATGTAGCAGAGCGTGATGCTATGATACGTGCTCTGCAAAAACGAGCAGAAGAAAAGGAGGTCTTGTACCAAAAAGCTCTCATGAGAAGCACTCTGGGCACTGGAAAAAGGTAAGTAGTAATTGAGAGTCACATGATGTGTGGACTGCATCCTGTAGAGAGATTCAGATTCAAGTTAAGTTTTCCATTTAAAATTCAGACCTGGATTTGCTTGTGGTTTGGTTTTTTAAGAAGTGGCAGTGATGTGTTTGTAGAAAAGGAAAGAGTAAGTGTAAGTAAAGGGAAGAAGCAGGAAACAGAAAAATTGGAAATAGCATTGCTTGAAGGATAATGCAGAGTTTTAGAAAGTGGTATTTCACTAATAGGCTGCATTGCAAGTTTGTCCCAAGAACATAACCCTTAAGTTCAAGGAAAACCTCTTTATCCCTGCAACTGTAATGACAATAATTTTGTTGTATCTGTTGGAACATACTCCCTTTTTTGAGGAAGGAAAAAGAGGAGATTGGGATTTAGAATGACAATGAGAATTACAATGATAACAGATTTACCTACTGAATAATTGTATATTTATCAGTGAATGATCAGTAGCTAACCTGTAACATCCAGTAGTACCAGTCACCTTTATTGTACAGTGGAAATTCAAGGCATATTGTTACTCTAATACTCCCTGGAAAGCATCTGACAGACAGGCAAAAGAATTGATGTATTTGGGCATTTTCCTTCATAGACATTACAAAAACTTAATCAGTTATAAGTATAAAGACCTGCAAACAAAATGTGATTTGCATTGGAATACTTTAGAGAATAAAGTGAGACTAGAGAAAGTGAGAAATAAGGATTTCATATTGAAATATATGGAAAATAGATTTTTTGTTGAAAAAGTGAATTATGCCATGATATTAAAGGGGTTTGAAAAGGATGAATTTTGTAAGATTGTCTGCAAGTGAAGTGAAAGGTTGGAGTGTAAGGATTAACCAAGATATATGTGTAAGGATAGAATGAGGGAGTGTATGGATGTGTTTTACAGAATGGAGGAATGCTTGGAATGTGCAAGGCCAAGGTTTTCTGTAAGAAACCTTTTATTTCGCCTTCCTAGATAGTGGAAGACCTTGCTAGATGTAGATTGCTGGCTGGTGGAAGACCTAGCTGGACATAGATTATTGGAAAATCATATTATGACTGGTTTAACGGAAATGTGATACAATCTACATGTCATTCACTGATTTGTTTTTCTGGTCTTTAGCTAAGGACATCTCTAACAACTATCACTCTACCTTTACTTCACTTTTCTGTTCTGATGGTACTATAGGTGTCTGTCCTGTATATATAGCAACTCTTGTTGATTCCCATTTCTTATGCAACTCTATCTAGGATGACTTTACCATTCCTTCACCCTCATAAGCTTTCCTTTCTAATCTTATGCCCCTTCCTGTTGTCTCTTTTCAAACAGTCCAGAAAGTGCTCTTTTCTCTGTACACATGTACGGTTTATGGTCCTGATGGGATCTATCCCTGTGTACTCTTTCTGAAAGAGTTTGCTTTTGAACTGTCACCTATATTTGCGTGTCTGCTCCGTTTTTGTTTAAAAATGAGAATTTTTCTTTCTTCTTGGAAGCATGCATTGATACATCTCATCCCTAAGAAGGGTGACCATTCTAACCCCTCTAACTATAGTCCTGTTGCTTTGAATCTACCGGTTCCAAAGTCTTTGAATCCCTTCTCATCTCCCACATCCTCAGACATCTTAAATATCATAGTCATCTCTGTGATCTCCTGTATGACTTCTGTAAGACAGGATCCACTTGTGATATTCTTTCCTAATTTACTAATGTCTGGTCATCATCCCTGAAAGATTTAGGGGAATTGTATATAGTTGCCCTTGACATATCCAAAGATTTTGACAAGATGTGGCATTGCAGTCTATCTCCAAGCTTGCCTCCTTTTTGCTTCCCTCCCTCACTTTGCTCTCAGCCAATCTGTCTCCGTTGTTGTTGATGGATCAGCCTCATCCCCTTTCTCCATCAACAGCAGTGTCCCCCAAGGTTCTATTTTGTCTCCTATCCCT
>JAUUDZ010433586.1:9006-25081 GCA_032361705.1 Panulirus versicolor
GGGCTGTCTCACACTGTTTTAGTGTGAGCTTAAGTGTGTGTGTGTGTGTGTGTGTGTGTGTGTGTGTGTGTGTGTGTGTGTGTGTGTGTGTGTGTGTGTGGCGATAACGGCTGATCGACGTAATTCGGAACAAATACATCTTGGATTCGTTACGTCTTTGAGCCAACCAACTCCAAGTCTTATTACCAAACCCCAACTATCTAAGACCCTGCTGATTTACACCTCGGATTCAGTCATGTGTTGGTCGTGTTTCTGATCAAATAATGAAAGATGCGAGGCAAAACATGGTTTAAAAGAGCATTTTTTTTTATATTAGTCTATTAACGCCGCAGATCTGCTGTGGATTACGTGATAATGAAGGCTTTATAGCTGGAGTAGGGTTAAAGATGTTCCACAGTGTGTAGGAGAGGATGTGATTATGTAAATGAAAGCCTTTGCAATACGTATATTTTTCCCCGGGTAGATGTGAGTCATTCAAACATCAGAGAGAAAACATCATGTTCTGAACATCAATTTTGCATGTATCTTGTGAGATAAATGGCTGTTTACTGCTGGCGATTAAGCCAGGAGTCGCTACACTTAGGTCGAATATGCTTAATTACTCAAACTCTTATTACGATGTCATGTCTAAAACTCATACTTAAATGACTCAAACTCTTATTACGATGTCTAAAACTCATACTTAAGTGATATCTTGAAATAATTCTTCACTCTCTCACGTAAGATATTCAACATAAACACACCACGAAACCACATCAGTGGTTAACGTGAAAGCATAATGACAGACATTCTTGCGAAGCTAAGGAGTCGTCAAGTCCCATCTTTTTTTTTTTTTTCTCTTCCTTCAGACTGGTCTTGTTACTCTGTAGTTAATCGACTTTTAGCGTAAGTCTAGCCATTCTCACTAATTAATGCACCCCAGGGTTAAGGGAAGATCCGCGAGCAAGCCCCCTTGGGTGGGGAGGGGGTTCCCAGGGGACGGCATATTGGAAAAGTTTTTGATTACATCTTTCCCTGGAAGTTTGGGTGTCCAACACTGTCACAGGTCAGACGAACACATCGCGCGCTCCTCCTCCACGCGATGGGAGGGAAAGGACTACCCGAAGTACCTCGTGAGGTGAGACTTCGACCTCAGGATGTTGTTCTATGACCAACAACGACGGTTCCTGGCTTGGTCGCCGGGGTTGCGACGTCTGTTTCGTCGTCATGTCCTACCTGCAGGATCACCTCAGAGGGAGGCGGTAGGAACACCGAGATCGCTATGCAAATCTGCCCAGGTTTATCTTTTCAAGGAAAATGTTTTTTTTTCTTTTAAAGTTCTACTGATCCAAGGGTGACAGTCATTAAAGGTCACCCCGGCAACTACTTCGGTGTCGACAGATGAACTGGCATGAGTGTTGTTAAGTTCGGCAACCGAGGGTCATAGGTCAAGGTTAGTATATGGACGTATCTTGGCCACCTGCAGTCTATATCGACACTGCTGCTCCAATTACTCTAAACGATGTGGTCAGAACTAAATTAATTTAAGGTATAAAAAAATCCTTCCTAGCGCTACCTCCCTCGCTCGCGCGCGCGCGCGGGGGGGAAGGGGGGGGGTGCTATTTCATGTGTGGCGGGGTGGCGACAGGAATGGATGAAGACAGCAAGTATGAATATGTACATGTGAATATATATCTGTATACGTTGAAATGTATAGGTATGTATATGTGCGTGTGTGGACGTGTATGTATATACATGTGTATGTGGGTGGGCTGGGCCATTCTTTTGTCTGTTTCCCTGTGCTACCTCGCTAATGTGGGAGACAGCGACAAAGTATAATAAATAATATAAATAAATAAATATATATATCATTCCAATTCACTCTATTCCTTGCACACCTCTCACCCTCCTGTATGTTCAGGCCCCAGTCACTCAAAATCTAATTCACTGTCAATGGACTAAACCAGGGCATGTGAAAAGTCTGGAGTAAACCATGGAAAGGTCTGTTGGGCCTGGATATGGATAGGGAGCTGTAGTTTCGGTGCAGTACACATGAAAGCTAGAGACTGTGAGAATGAATGTGGCCTTTTTTCTGTCTGTTTTTCTGGCACTACCTCGCTGATATAGGAGGTGGTGATGTTTCCTGTTGGGCAGGGTGGCACCGGGAATGGATGAAGGCAAGCAAGTATGAATATGTACATGTGTGTATATGTACATGTCTGTGTATGTATATGTAAATGTGTATATGTTGATCTGTATATGTATGTAAATGTGTATATGTTGATATGTATATGTATGTATATGTACGTGTATGTGCATGTATGTATATGTGTGTATATGAGTGGATGGATCTTTCTTCATCTGTTTCTTGGCGCTACCTCGCTGATGTGGGAAACAGCGATCAAGTATAAATAATATAAAATATATATTTATATGCATTCCTTCTAATCCATGGAGAAATGAAATACTATAAGTTCCCAAGTGCACTTTCAGGTAATGATCACAACAGCAGGGGAGATACAAGAAGGAAATATAACAATCAGTTGATATATAAGGAAGAGACATAGCTAGGACTTCATACCAAATGGCATCCTAGCTATGTCTCTTCCATGTGTATCAACTGAGAGTTATATTTCCTTCTTATATCTACCATGCTGATGTGATCATTACACATAAGTGCACTTGTGAATGTATTGTTTCATTTCCCCATGGATTAGAAGGAATTTACTTGATCGTGCACTCAATTATGATCTTTTCCAATACATATGTATATGCTGTGAATTCACGACATGCCACATGTTATACTGTATCTGAAATTGCTTGATGCTAAATTGAATTCTTTCTCTTTAATGTTGAGATATATAGTATACATATCCTACTCCTTACATCATTTTTGTCTTTAAAGTATATGGTACATGCAGAACCTTTCCTGGTTTCCAAAAGTTCCATACACTTATGTTTTAAAGACCTAATAGTGAGGTTTAGAATTCAATTTTTAATTTCTGCATTTCATTTTGGTTATAAGTGTAGCTCTCACACACTACTTGCAAAAATTTGAAGGAAATAAAAACTGGTAATTCAAATAAATTAGTTATATCTCCTCAAACAAATACTGATTACTAAATACCTTTTTTAGAAGGTACATGGACAAAAGTTAAAGAAATTAGGGAAGAAACAGAAGCTAGAAGATGCATAAGGCTCATTTATGAGAGATGTAACAAAACCATGGAAGAGCTGCAAAACTCCTGAACAAGAGAATTCTTACCGGGGTGTCCCCTGCCTGTTCCAGGTGGAGTCGGGGGGAAGAAAAGATGATGTAGTGCTTGGGCTATGTATTTGTCCATGGATAGCGATGGTCATTAGAGCAATATCACTCAGTATTCATAATATTACATGATTCTATACAACTGAATAATTAACTGTTAAACAATAAACTGCTTTGTAAATGCTAATTCAAGTGATTCATATGGAGAAGAGGATAAGTTCTCCATGTGAATGGATACATAATTTCCACCAGCATCCAGTTGTCCATCAAGGTGGGTTGACTTGACAGTTTCCCTAGAAATTTTAAACGCAAACAATCTATTCAAATGAATAAAGTGCAGCCAAGGGAAAAATAACTTTATAAAAAACCAGTGATGCAGTTCTTATATGAACAATGAAATACTACTGACCACCATATATCTGTAATACTTTGTAAAAAATTTAAAGAACCTGAGTGTTTAATCATCAATAACAACACAGGATAAAGAACGTCTCAGCATGAACTAAAAGCAAAAGCATCCAGACTAACTTGAAACCAGCCCTACTTACTTACAGGGCAAGCTTAATGTTCAAGCATGCTGAATAGATTTACAAATATGACACAACAGTATGCCTTACATCCAGAATGGATTGAACTGCACTGCAAATCTTTTGGAAATCTCTGAAATTTGCAAATGCCAAACAAGTAATTAAGCATATTTTACTCATTCCCTAATTTCATGAAAATATTATCATTACTATAGATACACTTCCCTTGCACAAGGTTTGCTAGTTTCTTATGAAACCTGACCTCTTCGATGATAAACCCTTGAAGGAAAGAACGAAGAAAATTTAAATGCGTCCCTAAGATGGAGACTTCTCAAATGAATATAAACATGCTTTGCCTTATCAATTATAAGGAATTATCTAGAAAAGTTAGACAGAAAAGGAAAAAACTGGTAAAAAAACCATATTTGTTGATGCCATGTGCATGCAGCTCACCCTCTGTCTGTTGAGATTTGTTGACCTTTGTCTTTTCACCATAACCATCAGATTACTGACACACACAGAACTTTTCCTAGTGCTAATAGTTCAACATCCATTAAACAATTATCACATATTTTGTGCCCAAATAGTATCACTTACCAGCCATTACTTAACATGGCCTGTGCCAAGCACACATGTTGGGGCTGCAACTTCCCCATTTGTGTCATATCAATAAATGGTACTAGGATTCTTTTCCCATTTGATATTTGTTCATACAGAAAAAGCATGCTTTCTTCTTTAAATGAAGGCCGAAAGAAGCAAACTATATATATTTGGCTAGAATCCCAGCACTGTAAACTATAAACAGTATATACAGGTTGTCCCCTAAAGGATAACTCAATACATAGTACACTGAAGTAAACTGACTGCTAATTCATGTCTTGGCATTCCAATTGGGTATTTGATATGAGGGGTAGAGTTATGTTAATACACTTTAACTAACTGGTTGGGCTTTACTAGACTCCACCTACTTGTTAGGTCATGAGTTAAAAGTCACCTCTGGTTAGGTTGTGTCACTAGAATACAACCTCACTGTAAAACTTCCCACTCCAAAGACATCCATCCTTTCCCTACAACTAATTGTAGCACAGCCTTGAAGCTGCAGAAGCCCCTGAGGAAGCTGTCCTGGGGTTATATGACAGTAATACTGTAATAATTGACTGGCTTAAGGGAAATAGCTCAAACAACATGTTTTGATGGACCTCTGGGCACTGCTGGAAAAAACTAGGACATTCTATATTTAAAAGAAATTTATGCTGAAGTTTTATGCAAATAACTAGAGTCAATAAATTACATACACCAGAAGCATAAAATTCATACATATTTTGACCAATGAAAATAGCTTGTTCTCATGTAACACCCACCACATGTTATCCCTAAAAATGTATTTCTCACTATTATGGTTCTTAAACTGTTCATCCTTGGAGATATGCTGAACATTTAGTAATCAAGGGGCTGGTCTTTAACATATGTTGACACAAAATAAAGTCTGAGATTTAAATACTATTAAATGTTCAGCAGCAAGAGTTGCACTTTAGGTATGAACTTCAAACTTTTTCAGGTATATTAGGAAGGGATCCATAGCAAACAAAAATTTTTTGATAAATGCTTAGTAATACAGATACCAGTTACTTAAGTTAGTCTAATGTGCATACCTAATGTTTGTAAACATACAGTGGGGGTTACTCAATAGAAAAATATTAATCTACAATGGAGAATACGATATGCAAATACTCACTATGATGTTAACTTGCATGGTCAATATCAAAATGCTGTATCCATCCTAATTCTAAATGCAACCTTTTTCATGCTTGTTACTAGCAGTAATGTGATCTAGTTTAAGTGTATTTTCTTTTAAACTATCTTTTTACCTCACCTTTAAGTGAATGAATTCATAATCAATTGGGAGTATCATGAATATTCTTTATGACTTGTGGGTTTACAGAGGACGATAAATATAACTGGCATAAAAGACTTATGTGTTTTGTAAATCTACATCCTTTTCAACCTCAAACTTTAATTTCTCTCTATACAATAATCTCCATCCCAAGAAAGCCATTTTTTGCAGAATGTACCTCACTAAGCATCTATTTTGACCCATATTCCATAAACATAATCCAGGATACTTCACTCTCTAGCTGTTACATATAATGAATCAAAACCACAGCCCACCATCCAGTCAACCCCTAAAGAACTATTCTGTGGTTTCCCCTGACCACTTCATGTGCCCTGGCTCAGCTCATTAACAGCAATTCGCCCTTCATATAACACATCAAACCAGCTCATTATATATACCCATAGCGTAGTTTTATATTCAATCCACTGTCACACTGTACATGGATGAAATAGAAAATCTTGAATGGATTTTCAACTAACTACAACCCCTCCATCCTGTACAATACCAATAAAAATAAGTATCAACAAAGCATTTGACAGCCTCACATGAGATACTTGACATTACTCTCCAAAGAAATGAAGTGATTTGGCAGCTTCATAGCTGGCCACAAAGTCAGAGTTATTCACAAAGGCTTCCCCTCCAAAACCCTCAAACTCCCATAGGGAGCTATTCTTTCCCTAACCTTCTTCAATCACTCTCTGTATGACCTTCCATCATCACATGCAGACAAAAGTGTGATAGTCCTCTTATATGCAAATATCTCACAGTTACATCATAAAACCATAACACTATTCAAGAAACAACAAACAAGCACCATGATATCATACAATAAGAACACTGGCTCCCTCAAAACAGAATGTCTGCAATGCAAAAGATATCTATTGTCACACCCTTAACCAAGAACAGAAACAAATCCACAACTGCACCCTCCCATAACCTGGAATGGTAAATGACTTCCACTTCACAACACTCCAACCATATGATATACGCCATTAGCATGATATTTATACCCCACAACATACACGTAAATGTCAAAAACAAATTAAATACCATCAGAACACATACTGACATCAGTTTTGAACAAGGACAAGAATTCCTTCATTTTATGTGCAAGCATTTCATTTGCTTCATCCTAATCCAACTTACACACTCCAATAACCCCAAATGGTCAACCACTTCCCTCAACATAACTTCAACCATACTGTGTATCAAATATAGCACATACATAACATCTACACCTCACCCCACTAATATCAACACAAAAGATTTAAACGAGTAAATGCCCCCATAACACTTATAGACACCAGTTTTGGACAAGGAAAAGAACCCCTTAGTATCCTCTAAACATAATCCATCCACACCATTCTAAATTATGCTTCCCCTCCCTGGTCATCCACCCCTGTCAAAAAAAAAATATAACAAAATTGCAAACAATGCAGGAGACTAATAACAATTACCATTTGCCTAGTTACCACAGACATTCAACATCTGCACAACAAAACAAAAATATTTCCAATGCAATCTTGTTCCAATAAACCACCCATAACCAACCATCAACTTCCAAGTATAAACAAAAACCTTATCCCTGCTTCACACTTCAGCAACTATACTTAAAGATTACCAACTGCCTTGCAACCATAAATATTTATCACCTGCACAACGAAACAAAAATATTTCCAATACAATCACATTTTAATGCCTGGCACTCAAATCTTTGCAATACTCTATCACTAAACTTCTCCCATGCAAACCAATCAATAACCAACCACCAACCCCAACAAAGAAATAACAAGCTCACCCATTTCACACTTTGGCAACCTAAACTTACAGAAAAAAAACCCTTCCCCCAACAAACAGATCAATGACAATTCACGCAAATACCATAATGACTAGACAAGCACTATATAACCAGCACTGCAACCCAGTCTTAAACTCCATTCCATCTAACATACACCCATCTGAAATTATACTCTACAAGTACATGCAAATTACACTTTCTCATCTGTGTTCAGAAATTCACACCTCTCTCTACCATTACAAATACTGATTTTACATCACACAAGACCCCTTATGCCCGAGATGTAACTTCCAAGATGAAGACACCGAACAATGATTGCCCAATCGCCCTTCCTCCACCTCACACAAACATACAGATATTACCGAACTTCTTGACCTGTTATTATGCCAGCTGAAAGTGGCTCGCTTGCTAAGTCTATCAGGACTCCCACAAAAGCGAATCTAAGGGCAGGAAAGTATATATACATATATACACATGTAAATATTCATACTTGCTTGCCTTCATCCATTCCTGGCACTACCCCACCCCACAGGAAACAGCATCGCTATCCCCTGCTTCAGTGAGGCAGCGCCAGGAAAGAAGACAAAAAGGCCAAAGTCCACATTTGATCACACTCAGTCTCTAGCTGTCATGTGTAATGCACCGAAACCACAGCTCCCTATCCATTTATACTTGTGTATAGTTCAAGTTTTTAAGACCAAATTTTCAAGCAAAAAATTAGGTGGCTGACTTATACATGGGTAACAGTTTTGTTAGGTTGAAATCCATGCATGATGGGAAGGAGTAGGAGCAACATTTAGCTTTAAACATGAAAAATATTTACCAGCTACTGCCAGTACACAATGGAAGTGTAAAATATGTACTAATTAGTAATTAAAAGTACCATAACATTGTCTTATATACAAACTTGTCATTTTTCTGGAAAAGAAGAAGCAAGACAATAAGAGTATAAACACAATTTCAACAACGTTAATATCAAAGGCTGCTTAGGAAGGGCTAATGCAAAGACAAAGCCTTCGTGACCATGGACCTGCTGTATCAACTAAGTGTTTTTCGAATAATTTTCAGTTAAAAACTGTTCCATCAAGATAAAATACATGATGAAAACAGAAGACTTTACCTAACCTTCCGAAGTTCAAGAGATGTTCCTCATCTTTTTAAGAGTTTTCGGTTATAATACTGCTATATTACAATGATTTTCTATTTGTACTGTGCTTGATATAATACATTCAAGGAAATGTAATATTTTTGCTGAAATGATGTATGTATTACAGTGGAAAGTGGGATAAAATCATGATGAAGACTGAATTTCACTTTCTTTCGTTCTTCAAAAGATGTTACCATAACTTTTCGAATGATTTTCAGTTAAAAAATTAGTCTTACAATAATATTCTATCCTAATTGACTTGAATAAATACTTGAGTGGAAATATACAATAATTTTGCTGAAACTACCCATGTTTCAGAGTCAAGTGCCGTAATAATAAATGTTACCAATTTGCCTCAGGTGTTCAGTGTTTCAGGCTCAGTTTATAGGACGGAGAGTTTTTTAGAAAAGATTTTCTGATATGAGTTTTATCTGCAGTAAAATATGGTGCTTTATTACCCTAATTTGTTGTTCCATTACCCTAAAAAATTGGATCGACCTATGCATGAGGGATATCATAAATCAATGATTTCTAGGCTAAAAATAAGCGTTGCTCTGTACTTAAGGTAGGCTTATAGACGAGTATATATTACATTATTATTATTATTATTATCATACTTAATTACTGTTTCCTGAATCAGCGAGGTAGCGCCAGGAAACAGATGAAAAATGGCCCATCCACTCATACACACACAAACACACACACACAAATTTAGAGCTATATGCTTCATAAAATTCACCTAATTACCCATTCCCTAATGAATAAAAATCATAACCTGCAATTCAACAGAGTCCTTGAACTGTCTTTTGACATCTTTAATCCACATACCTCATTCAGTTACCCTTGCTTTTAACCAAAAAAGCAGGATACTATGAGTAATTCAATAAAATCTCCCAATAAATTATCATGCCCAAGAGCCTTTCATTCTTTTAAGAGCAAATCTATGAAGATGTCTATGTTTACATTTGTTTAGGAAGACCATCTAATCTGTACACACATGCCACACACACCAAGTACAGTGAATTTGATAATGATGACTGTTATCAAATCATACACAGATCTAAAAAAAAATTTACAGTGCTACTCAAAAGAACAAAAAGTTAATGAATGTCATAATTAAAATTCATACTTACATAGACGCTGGGTATGCACAACCAGAGCAAAGTGATCGCGGTCTAGAATGCGTGAAAGCTTGCCCAAAGTGGTATCCAGCTTGATCTTTCGGAACTGTGAGTATAGAGACTGCTGAACAGGACTGGAACCTTCTACCTTGGAGGACACCATTTTTGCCATGAGAGACCCTAGAGTTACAACTCCCTGTATCATCCTGAAATGTAATGAGAGGGTCACTTAAAATGTTTACTGTCCTGTTCGTTTGTTTCTGATAAACTGGATTTAGAGCATGACTGACAATAATCAATCTTTCCCAAGAGTTTCAGCCAATGTTTATATATCTATAGCTTTTGGTGTTGGAAATAAATAATCTTCATTACTATCATAGCATCATTCATGTGTTCAGTTTGTTCATCATAGACAAACAATCAGGAAATACTAACTTGATAATTTACATTTCCATCTTTACACAGAAAGTACCGCACACAATCAACAATCATTCTCCTGATGTTCTTTTCTAAAATACCTATAACATTCCACAATTGTTACTGCATCAGTCCATCTCTTTTTGCAGTTTACCTCTTATGAAACCTTCCTTATTGTCACATATCATCCTCACAAAGCTTTCATTTACCATTTGTCTACATGTCCATACTTTAACACAATGGGGATAAGTTAAGGATAAGTACAAGTGATTTCAAATGTTATGTCTACCTGATCTACCCTATATGGAAATTGGAAGTGAATTTAACAATAACAGAAAAACAGGGATGAAGATAGACATAAATGGACATAGGAATATGTGAAGAGACAGATGGGTAGATTGATAAAGTGTCACACAAATGGACAGGTATAATCAGAAGACACGATAAACAACATACTGTAAGACTTTTTCTTACCCTTCCTGATCAACAACTGGCAGCTGGTCATATCCCTCACGTTGCATGATGGCAATGGCATCTTGGCAGGAAATGGTTGGTAAAACGGTTAAAGGGGCTGCAAGTGGTAAAGCTGACACTCTCAGGGCTGACCACCTATTGGAGGCAAAGAAAATAAGAATTTCTATAAACATGTCATACATACATATAGAAAATTCAGAACAGAAAATTATAATAATAAAAAGTTTCATATCAACAAAATCAGCTCAAAAAAATTCTATTGTTATTAGAAATACATTTTAAACCCTAGAGGTGTATATTATGAAATAAATGTAATAAAGGCTGACCAGTGCTTGTTCTGTGTATCCTCTTCCTCTTTAATAAAGTCCCTCTCTATCATCCACTGGTCAGATAAATGCTTTGTCATGTAGTTACGTATCGAGTCAGGCAACACGACAACACAACGCTGTCCAGCTTCAAGTTCTTGTGCTGATATCATTGCTGCATGCATGGCAGCTCCACAGCTTCCACCTATTTAAGAAAAGAAATACTGTATACATGCTAAAAATTATTCATCCCTTACCAACTAAAATTTGCCTTTCTGAATGCAATCTTCATGGGTAAATTACGAGTACCATTCATTTAATGGCTGACTAATGTCTTGGAGCCCTAAATGAATAATAATGAATCTGTCTGACTTTTCTCATCTATCTGTAAGGTGGCTTGGACAAAACTTTACTCAAAACCATGGTCAATTTTAATCTCAGCAAACTCCTCAACAGATCTAGGAAAGAGGGAGTAGTGCTGAGGAAGTGGAAGAAAGCAAGTATGTTGCCTGTTTTCAATAAGAAAATCACATACCAGCATCTTTGATAAATGTGGTCTGGATGATCCCTTGAAAAAAAAATAACCTATCTAAATGAGAGGCAACATGGGTTTAGAGAAAAGAAGTAATGTGCAACAAATATTTAAGACTTTAAGACAGTCTTCTTTGTTTTAGACTAAAATGTTTGATAGGTGAACTGTGCTCTTGGACTGCTAAAAGGTATCTGAATGTTCCATACAAAAGGACTGTAAAGATGCTGGATTTTCAGGTAAGAATATGGAACTGACATCCTTGGTATATCAAAAATACCCTTGGCTGACGGGTGCAAAGGATGCAAGTCAGAGAAGCCTCTCATAAAAGGGTCTTGGAGCAATAAGCAGGCCTGTAGTGTGCTGGGTGGGAAGGGGACAGAAGGTAAATTATTTGCTGTTTGCACATGACATAGCTGGGAAACTCAAGAGAGAAACTCAAACTGTGATCCCTTTTGTCAACTGACGATGATAATGTCTCATCAAATGTGACTTTTCACTAGAGATGTAACCTTAGGCAAGTGGAGGATGGTAACCCCAACATATAAAAACCACAAACAGCATATTTCTGTTTTAACCCAACTTCAAAGTTAAACAACTATTAATGGTATGTTTAACTCTTTGTAGTACCATGGATTCAAGACACATCCTGTTTGCTTCTTATGCAACATATCACAAGTCTTATCAAATAAATGAATACTGCAAGATTAGCTTTTCTCAAATTTCTCAAGTTAACATTCTGATGGTGAGAACCTGATCAATATAACCACTTTCAATAATCCATTACATCACTTCTTGTAATCATAATTCACACTCTCAACCCTTTTTGCCTTGTTACTAATAAAAATGGAAGCATCTAACTCACCACACAAGAGACCCTCCTCCTTGATCATTCTGCGTGCCATGAGAAGTGAATCTTTGTCATTAGACTTCACCCATTTGTCGATTACTTCCCTGTCTGCAAAATGTTAAGACTATTATTCTAAGGAATTTACTACTGCTTATTCTACATAGACAATAACATGCAATAATTTACTGAGGTCCTATCATGGCAAAACAGAGAGTAATATTTTCAGTCTGTACCAATAAACATAAGGGCCACTTCAAAATTACAAAACTTTGAGTCGCTTAGTACCAAGAGTTTGGAGCCCACTTAACACAACTATACAGTGACAAGTTAGAAAGATTACAATGTACTGTCTTTATCATTCAATTTAGAAGTACAGTACACAGAACAAACACATGAGTAGTATACTACCAATTCTGCATTGCTAGTATACTTATCAATAAAATTTGCAATCAGTGGAAAAGAATATCAACTTAATTGCATAGTAGGCTAATTTGAAAATATCAACATATTTTGAAAATTTAGTGGAAATCAATAGTCTTAACCCTCTAACACTAGAGAATGAGGGGAACATTAGCTTAGTATGTCTGTTGTAAAAATGGACTACCCATAAATGACAAGCACACCCAAAATGAATGGGTGCCACATTTCAATCAAATAAGCAACAGGCAATTTCAAAAAGTTTTCACTGGATGGCACCCCTTCTACTTCAGGATTCCTGTCATGGAGCTCCCTTGGGTAAGTGGTTAAGGGAGGCATATCATACTGTCATCCTTAAATACAACCAGACATTTTCTTTTATTTCTGCATTGTTCAACAATTAAGCTACTGTTCTGACTGTATAATGAAGCAATACCTTGAAATAATTCAAGAAATAATGTAAATCTCTCTTAATTGTGTAGTTTAAAAAATCTGAACTTAGTCCACTAATCTAAGGGTACCTGTGAAGTGAATATGCCTCCTTCCTTTTACCTAGTATGTTTCTAATGTTCAGGCATATTACTAAGCACTATCAAGTCATGTCTTGCTAGAATCAAGACTTGAATTAGAGGATATGCATCTGATTCCTAAGGCTCTCTGTCAGACATCAAGAAAATTCTCCTATGTAAGAATCCTTAGCAGGTGGTGATCAGCTTACAGGTAAATGCTATCTTTAACTGATACTAGCCTTTATCTTCAAGGTTACATGTAGTAATTATTCATAGCACTTAGCAAAACTCTAGTTTCTTTGTTTATGTCAAATGATCTGGTGAAATGCCATATGATGCCCACTTTATTGTCCTTGTAAGTTACCTTGAAAGCAATCACCAAGGCTTACAGGAGCAATATTGGCTTGTTTCCCTTCTCTTTGGCTGGCTAGAAAATTGCACGATAATTGTACCTCATTCAGCTTACATGATCATAGATGATTCAGGAGGAAAATTTGTCTGTCACAGTGGACGATTCAGTTGTGTTCCAGAGGTTACCTTAGGCAGACAGATATTTAAATGGAAATGTACCACAGCTGTGTCCAAACTCACAATTCATGCTCTTAAGCTTTCTTCTGTATCTGCCATTATAATAAAAACCAAACAAGCATCACTCTCAATAAACAAATATAAATCATAGTACTCTGCTTAATGCAACTGCTATGATAAACAATGAGCCCAAATAATGGAACACTGGCTTGAGTTTTCTGTCAGTACTCTGGAACAAGTTATTACTAGTAGCCAGTAAGTTTTGAGAGCCTAAAATAACAGTGGTACTATCTGTTCCTTGCTCTTTTAACTCTTAGAAGGCTTGCTTTACAGTTCTTTTTAAAGATCAGAAACTAGTTACTTTGGGGTAGTCTGACTCATCTACTTACAACAATTTCAGTTTCCATTTACTGAATCATCCAGCTGCATGAATCTTTGGTCAAGCTATTATTTCCACAGCTGTTTATTACCAAGGTATATGTGTGTCTCTCACAGTCATCACCAATTCTAATTCAAACTTATCTATGCAACATTTTCCTAAATCACATCATACAGAAACAAAGTAAATAATGCACTGCACTGAATAGATTTAGCATAGATATCTTACCAAGCATGCGGGAGACATCGACAAAGTATAATAAATAAATAAATAAATCTTACCGAGGACATTGGGGAGGAAGTCGTAACCAATACCCTCAACTTCATATGTGGAGACATCACACTTGTTAAGCTCCTCAGGGTAAGCTAAGATAGAGCCCTCAGGGTCCACGCCAACAATCTTACAATCAGGAATCTACGGAAATTATAACAATGGTTGGTTCAGCTACTCTTACTCATTATTTCATTAACATCATCCATGTTTCACCACCAAGAAAATATGGCTAAACAATATGGCTCTTCCATGACAATTTATACATGAAGGAAAGAGGTTACAGACCACACTGCTATAATTTAGCAGTGTGGTTATGGAAAAGCAATATGGTGATGTGCTTAAGAAGTCGGACATGCATTATTGAATTATGGGATGAATATTCAGTAAAAAATGAAAGTAAAACTGAGGTGTGGAATCCAAAAAGATATAGCTGAAGTGATCAACTGCCTTTTGGTTCAAATCACTGATGTCTTACTCAGGGAATAATATGCTATACTGCAGTTTTTACATACTTTTTGTACATCGTTATCTCCAATAGGTTCTTCCCTAATGCATGAACTTAAAAGAATCTAAAAATTCCCACCAAAAATGTAGGAACATACCTTACTTTGCCATTTTCAGGGGCTCTATCTCTCTACTGTTCAAATGATTCGTCTTACACTTGGTGAAAGAGAGAATAAATTGTAAGTATTTATATATTTTTCAAACAATTTTCTTCAGTAGGTTCTTGACTATCTCATGCACTATGAATAAATCACATTGAAGAAAAATAAACTAATTTGCAAAGGGGCCAGTGATCAACTGTATTTCAGTTCAAAACACTGATGTATACTTGAATGATGTGGTAAATTGCATTTTCTACACACTTTCTCTGCATTGTTCTCTTCAGAAGGTTCTTCCCCAGTGCATGTGCAAATAATTATCTATATATTCAGAAAAAAAGAAAAGCCTCTTTATCTAGACTTTCTCTGGGTCCCAACAGCTCTTTTGTACAAAATTTCTTACCTAATGCATTAACTATTAATTACTTACATTCTAAGAATTACTTGGTACGTTATTCCATTGTTTACATAATTTCGAGTATTATTCCGTGTGATTTTGGCCCACAGTCCCAAACACTATTTAAAGGCAATTAATGTCACAATATAGCACTAATGTATTAGAATTCTATTACATACTTCTAATTGTTTGTAAAAATATAACTTTTAGTTAGATGTTCTCTAGTCTCTTGATTGTCAAACCTAATGTAAGCCTAAATTAACAAGCCAATCCCTTGTTGGTTTACCCGTATTTTCATAGTTGTATCAAAATCCCACAACCCTCCTGAATGTAGACAATAATACCATTCTGATCTGCATATTAGTTTTCTCTAGATGTAGAGTTTGAAGTGAGAAATGTGACTTACCCTCTCCTTCAGTTTTCTTGCAATGCCGGTGACTGTTCCACCTGTACCTGCACCTGCCACTAACATGTCAATATTACCACCAGTTTGTTGAAGGATCTCCTCTGCTGTGCCTTCATAATGGGCCATTGGGTTACCAGGATTCTTGTACTGTTGTATAAACAGAAATATGTATATCATTGTCAAAGTATAACAGATAAAGCAAAAGCTCTCAAATAAACTGCCTCAGCAGCTACTTTGTAAGCACCATGATACTTCCTG
>JAUUDZ010433587.1:0-13537 GCA_032361705.1 Panulirus versicolor
ATTATTATTATCACTTATTATCATAATTATTATTATTATTATTATTATTATTATTATTATTATTATTGTTATTATTATTAGCATTATCCTTGGGAATAAGGAAAAAAGAATACTATTGATCTGACTTATCTACAGAAGAATGTTTTTAACCGTATAGCAACTTCACAAGGTCATGGTCTTAGTACAGGATAAAACTTCCAACAGTTGCATGGTTTCAATCAGATTACACTTAGAGCAAGGACATTGCAACCATTACAGATTATACTCAGAGCTAGGACATGGTCTCAGTACAGATTAGATTCAGATCAAGGATATGGTCTCTGTGCAAATCAGACTCACTGAAGATTAGACCTAGGACATTGGTCTTAATGAATATTAGACTCATCATAAGGATATGATCTGAGTATAGATTAGATTTGCAACATAGACATGGGCTTAGCACTGAACACACTTACTTATAGAGCCATTATATTAGTAGAAATCAGGCTTTGCAAGAACACACCGTCAATAAGTACAGATTCATCATCTTCAGGGTCAAGATACAGGTAATTTAGAAAGGCCTTGTCTCATTATGGGTCATCAACAGATGCCATGATCTCTCTACCCGTTGAAACATAGTCTGGAGAACCAATTCCCCAATCTCAAGGCAGAAGTGACCCCTGCAATAGCACAGATATGTGACACAGCAGGTATAATCATTCATTTGTACTGTATGGGGAAAGAGTTTTAAACTCATGGAGCACCATCACTTGAACACTTTATTATCATACAACCTCTTGAATATAAGCATGCTGTCTACATTAACCATGTCCTCAGTCAATGTTCCAATCATCCACCACTCATAAAATCTTTTCTTTACATCCTTATTTACAATTTTCTCACTTAATTTCATGTTATGTCCTCTGCTGGTTCCTTAATCCTACATCTCTTTATTAATCTCTTTTAAAAACTTTACGGTTATGATCAGGTCAGCCTTTCTCCTCTCTCTTTCAAGGTGGGAAAATTCTAAGCCTCCAGCCTTTCCCTGTACCTTAGCTGTCTTAATTCTGGTACTATCTTTGTTGCACTCTGAACCTTCCCTATCAGTTCTTTGTGCTTTTTTATGTGCAGTGATCAAACTTGAGAACCATATTCTAGTTTTGGCCTTCTGTAGGATATGAATAGCTTTATTTATATACTTGAAAGCTATTTTGATAGTTGCTAGTAGACAGTTTGTCTCCTTAGCTATTTCACTAATATGGGACACTAGCAACAGGTTAGGGACAATGTCTACTATCAAGTCCCTCTCACTCACGCACTCTTGTAGCTTACTTCCTGCTGGGTAATATCATACTTGTAAAATTCTAATAAGTTAATTACACATAACGTCCTTTCCAAAAAACCATGTTGTTTCTCACTTATGAAATTTCTCCTCTGTAGAAAGTCATCCACTTGCTTTCTAACAATCTTTTCCAGAACCCTACACAACAGACTTGTTTGTGAGACTGATCTGTAGTCCTGCACTTTTCTAGTATCTGGTGTGCTCACCTGCTAAAGCATGTTTTTCATACAGAAATTACTTACCTGCTAGGGAATAGTCTCAGTAGAGAAATGACTCACCTGATGGAGTATGGTCTCAGAAAAGAACTGATTCACCTGCGAGCATGGTCTCAGTAGAGATATAACTCTCCTGCTGTAGCATGGACTCAGAACCGAGATGATAACTTGCTGAAGCATGATCTCAGTATTGATCTGACTCACCTACTGTAACATGGTCTAAAAATTTAACTCACACACCCTGTGGAGCATGGTCTCAGATAAGAGATTATTCATCTGCTGGAGTGTGGTTTAAGGTAAATATGATTCACCAACTGGGTCATGGTCTCAGAAAAGAGGATTCATCAGCTCAAGCATATTTTTAAGGTAGAGATGATTAACAGGAGCATGGTCTCAAAGTAGAGATGACTAACCTGTTGGTTTATAGTTTTAGTAAAGGAACACTTGACTACAAGAAAATGATCTTGGGCAAAGAATTGCCTAAACATCACATTACAGTCTCAATACAGAACCAACTCATCTGCAGGGCAGTTTCTGTACACTGAAGACTCACCTGGAGAGGCATGGCCTCAGACACGGGGTAGACATATTTGGCAGGTAGTGGCACCACCTCAGCCCAGACATGGTGATCAGCCAGTGCCACAACCCTGTCACCAACCTTGTAAAATAACTAGGAGGAAACAATTTGCATAGACAGAGCACCTAGAGCAAATTCAAAAGTGCTATCATGATTGATGGGAAAGATAACCTTTAAAAAGAAAAATGTATCATCAATGAAACTCTTAAATACTGAGTCCAAAATCTTATAAGAACAATCATTCCTTAGCAATTCATGTTTTGGTGTTCAAACCAACTAATTCTATACTGCAGTTAAAAATACCTCATAAACATGCCTTCTACTGCTTTATAAACATGCCTTCTACTGACTTATATCAAGTCCATCTTCTCACATTAACTGTTTTTGCAAGAGGTCAAAACCATCGTGGTGCTTCCAACTGCAGATAATGATTACATTTACCTAAAAGTTGTCAACATCATCAGCAACAGCTTCAATGGTGCCGGCGCACTCAAACTCCAGAGTGAATGGAGTTTGAGGCATGTGTAAGGCATGTGTACGAGTAGGAAGGGGAAAGTGATTGGTTCTCAGTGAATGTCGGTTTGCGGCAGGGGTGCGTAATGTCTCCATGGTTGTTTAATTTGTTTATGGATGGGATTGTTAGGGAGGTGAAGGCACGAGTTTTGGAGAGAGGGGTAAGTATGAAATCTGTTGTGGATGAGAGGGCTTGGGAAGTGAGTCAGTTGTTCGCTGATGATACAGCGCTGGTGGCTGATTCGGGTGAGAAACTGCAGAAGTTGATGACTGAGTTTGGGAAAGTGTGTGAAACAACTAGACCGCTGTAGCAGCTAAAGGCTAGACTACTTTAGTAACTACAACCCAGACTACAAGTAGTCTGCTGTAGCATCTACAGTCCAGATTACTTTAGCAGCTACAACTAAAACACTGTAGCAGCTACAGCCTTGACTACTCAAGCAGCTGGAGCTGCATACTAGACTCTTCTAGGAACTACAACTAGATCTCTGTAGCAGCTACAGCCCAGTCTTCTTTTTCAGCTGAAATTTGACCACTCTAACAGCTACAACTAGACGACTGTAGCAGCTTCATTCCAGACCACTCTAGCAGGTACAACTACACTACTGTAGCAGCTACTGCTAGACATCTGTAGCAGTTGCAGCCTACTGTAGTCCAGCAGCTAAAACCAAACCACTTTTTCATTTCATCCTAAACTACTCTAGCAGCTACAGCTAGGTCACTGTAGCAGCTAAAGCTAAGACTATCCTAGCAGCTACAACTAGAAGACCTTAGCAGCTACAACTAGTCCGCTATATAACCACACCAATTTATCAGCTACAATTAGCCACTTTAGCAGCTACAACATTAACTACTTAAACAGCTAGAGCTAGACTATTGTAGAAGCTATAGGCTGGAGTACTCCAAGAACTACAGCAAGATCACTGTAGCAGCTACAGCCCACACTTCTTAATCAGCCAAAATCAGACCAGTCTACCAGCTACAACTAGACCACTCTTACAGCTCCATCCCAGACCACTCTAGTAGCTACAACCAGACCACTGTAGCATATACAGTCCAGATACTCTGTCAGCTACAACTAAACTAATGTCGCAGCTAGAGCCTTCACGAACAACTACATCTAGACCACTTTAGAAGCTACAACTAAAGTAGCAGCTAAAGCCTAGACTATTCTATAAGCTACAACTACATAACTTTAGCAGCTGCAACCCAGACTACTCGAGCACCTACAACTAGTCCACTGCAGCAGCTACAGCCCAGACTACTTCAGCAACTACAATTAGACCAATTTAGCAGCTATACCCTTGGCTACTCTGGCAGCTATAACTAGACAACTGTAGTAGTTACAGCCTAGACTTCTCTAGGAACTACAGTAAGATCACTGTAGCAGCTACAGCTCGCACTTATCTATCAGCTAAGATTTGACCAATCTACCAGCTACAACTACACCACTGTTGCAGTTCCATTCCAGACTACGCTTGCAGCTGCAAATAGACCGCTGTAGCAGCTACAACTTAGACTACTCTAGCAGCTACGACTACCCCGCTGTAGCAGCTACAATTCAGACAACTCTAGCAGCTACAACTACCCCGCTGTAGCAGTTACAATTCAGACTACTCTAGCAGCTACAACTACCCCGCTGTAGCAGCTACAATTCAGACTACTCTAGCAGCTACAACTAGACCGCTGCAGCAGCTACAATTCAGACCACTCTAGCAGCTACAACTACACCGATATAGCATCTATAACTAGACATCTGTAGCACTACACCCTTGAATACTCTAGCAGTAACAATTAGACCACTGTAGCACCTACAGTCTAAACTGCTCCGGCAGTTACTTTCATACTACTGTAGCAGCTATTAATAGACCTCTGTAGCAGATACAGTCTAGACTATGCTAGCAGCTACAACTAAAACACCGTAGCAGCTAAAGCCCAAACTACTTTAGCAGTCACAACTTAACCACTGCAGCAGCTACAGCATTGACTACTCTAGCAGCTACAGCTAGTCCACTGTAGCAACTCCAGTCCAAACTCCTCTAGCAGTTACAACTACACTACTGTAGCAGCTGCTGCTAGACCTTTAGCAGCTGCAGCTTACACTACTCCAGCAGCTACAACTAGAACACTGTAGCAGTTACAGCCTTGACTACTCTATCAGCTACAACTAAACCAGTGTAGCACAGCCTAGCTACAACCAAACCAACTAAAACACAGCTACAACTAAACCACTGTAGCAGTCACAACCTACACAAATAAAGCAGCTACATCCAGTCCACTGTAGCAGCTACAGCCCAGGCTAATTTAGCAGCTACAACTAGACCACTTTAGCAACTACAGTTTTGATTACTCTCGCAGCTAGAGCTAGACCACTGTAGCAGCTACATCCTGCACTTCTCAATCAGTCAAAATCAGACCACTCTACCATCTACGACTAGACCACTATAGCAACTACAACCCAGACGACTCTCGCAGCTACAGCTCAGACTACCCTAGCAGCTACAACTACACTACTATAGCAGCTACAACTATACCATTGTAGCAGCTACAATTACACCACTGTAACAGTTACAGCCAAGACTACTCCAGCAGCTACAACTACACTACTGTAGGAATCACAGCCTAGACTTCTGTAGCAGCAACAACTAGAAAACTTTAGAAACTACAGTCTGGATTACTCTAACAGCTAATAGTAGACCACTGTAGCAGCCAAAGCCTAGACTACTGTCATAGCTACAGCTAGGCCAATTTAGTGGGTACAACTTTACCACAGGAGCAGCTACAAATAAACCACTGTAACAGCTACAGCCCAGACCACTTTTGCAGCTACAAGTTGACCACTGTAGCAGCTCCAGCCCAGACAACTCTAGAAGCTACAATCACACCACTGTAGCAGCTACAGCTCAGACTTCTCTAGCAGCTACAACTAGACCACTGTTGCAACTATAACCTAGGCTGCTCTAGCAGGTCAAGTTTGGAATAGTGTCGCAGCCTAGATACTGTAGCAGTTATAATCTAAACTAGTGTAGCAGCTAAAGCTTAGAATAGCATAGCAACTATTGTTTTTTTCTTCTGTAGCACCTAGAGCCTAGACTAATGTAGCGGCTATAGCCTTGAATTCTGTAGCAGTTGTAGCTTAGACTACCATAGGAATCACAATGTAGACTACTTCAGCAACTGCATTGAAAATTACTGTAGCTGCCACATCCTAAACTACTAAAGCAGAACCAATCTGTGCTACTCTGGCAGCTACAGTCCTGCATACAATATCAGCTACAGGCCTGACTCTATAACAACTGTAGTGTAGACGACTGTAGCACCTACAGCCTAGACTACTGTACAAGAAACAGCCTATACTTCTGTAGCATCTACAGCCTAGACCACTGTATCAGTAAGAGCCTAATATATTATAGTAATTAGAGACCACATTATTATTGTAGCAAATGTGGATTACGCTACTTTATCATACACAACCTAGGCGAATGTAGCAGCTACAGATAAAATTACTGTAGCAGCTATAGCTTGCACAACTGTAGTAGCTGCAGCTTAATCTACTGCAACACTTACAACACAGACTACTGTAGCAGATACAACGTGGACTACCACAGCAGCTAAAACGTAGACTATCGTGGCAGCTACAACATACTCTTGTGGCAGCTACAACGAAGACTATCGTAGCAGCTACAACGTAGACTATCGTAGTAGCTACAACATAGACTATCGTGGCAGCTACAACGTAGGCTAACGTGGAAAGTACAATGTAGGCTATCATAGAAATTACAACTTAGGCTATCGTGGCAGATACAACGTAGACTATCGTGGCAGATACAACGTAGACTATCGTGGCAGATACTACGTAGGTTATCGTAACAGCCAACTTACATTATTGATGGAATAATCATGATGAACAAGATCCACACCCAACCTAATACTATGGAAATTTCCATATGCGGGTGCCGGTCTCCCCCCCCCCCCCAGAGGATTGGGGGTGTCTGGTGTTATAGATTGTAGTGTTGTGCTGTGGGTCTGTTGCAGTAGAAGATAGTGTTGTGCAGAGGGTGTGTTGTTGTAGAGAGAAGAATTATGTAGTGTGTCTGGTGTTGTAGAAGTTAGCTTTATGTAGTGAGACTGGCTTTGTGGAAGGCAGTGCAATGTAGTGGGTCTGATGGTGTGGAAGGTAGGGCTATGTTGTGGGTTTGGTGTTGTAGAGGGAAGCATTACATAATGGATCTGTTTTTGTAGAGGGCAGTGTACTGGGTCTGGTGTGGTATAAAGAAATGGTATGTAATGGGTCTGGTGTTATAGTGGGTTTGATTTTGTAGAAGAGTGTTATACAGTGAGTTTACTGATGTATACGGTGGTGTTATCTACAAGGTCTTATGTTGTAGAGGGAAGTGTTATGTAATGGGTTTGGTGTTGTAGAGGGTAGTGTTATGTATAGTAGGTCTGAAGTTGTAGAGAGTAGGGTTATATGGTGGGTATGATGTTGTAGAGGGTAGGGTTATATGATGGGTATGATGTAGAGAGTGCAGATATATTGCGGATCTGGTGTTGTAGAGGGTAGGGATGTATGGTGTCTGATGTTGTAGAGGGTACTGATATATGACGGGTCTAGTTTTGTAGAGGGTAGGGTTATAAGAGGGGTCTAGTTTTGTAGACGGTAGGGTTATATGGTATCTGATGTTGTAGAGGGTACGGATATATGGTGGGTCTGGTATTGTAGAGAGTAGGGTTGTATGGTGGGTCTGGTGTTATAGAGGATATAAATCTATGATGAGTCTGGTGTTGTAGAGGGTAGGGTTATATGGTGGTCTGGTGTTGTAGAGGTTATATGGTGGGACTGGTATTGGATATTGTTATGAAGTGGATCTGGTGTGGTAGAGGTAGCATTATGAAGCGGGTCTGATGTGGTAGAGGTAGTATTATGAAGTGGGTTTGATGTGGTAGGAGTAGTGTTATGAAGTGAGTTTCATACATTGCGGTAGTATTATAAAGTGGGTTTGTAGGAGTAGTGGGTTTGATATGGTTAGGTAGTATTAAGAAGTGGGTTTGATATGGTAGGGTTAGCATTATCATGTGGGTTGGATATGGTGGGATAGTACTCTGAAGTAGATTTGATATGGTGGGGCAGGATTATGAAGCGGGTTTGATATAGTAGAGATAGTGTTATGAAGTAGATTTGATATTGGAGGAGTAGTGTTATAAAGTTGGTTTCTCATAGAGGTAGTTTTATGGGGGTTAGTTTGATATAGTAGGGTACTGTTGTGAAGTGGGTTTGATATGATAGGGTTAGTATTATGAGGTGGGTTTGATATGGTAGGGGTAGTATTAAGAAGTGGGATTGACATATTAGGGGTAATATCATGAAGTGAGTTTGATATGGTAGGGTTAGTATTATGAGGTGGATTTGATATGGTAGGGGTAGTGTCAAGGAGTGGGGTTGACATGTTAGGGGTAGTATTATGAAGTGGGTTTGATATAGAGGGGCAGAATTATGAAGGAGGTTTGAAATGGTAGGGGTAGTATCATGAAGTGAGTTTGATATTGTAGGGTTAGTATTATGAAGTGGGTTTGATATTGGTAGGGGTAGTACAATGAAGTGGATTTGATATGGTAGAGTAGTAATATGAGGTAGTTTGATACGGTAGGGGTAGCATTATGAAGTCGGTTTGATATGGTTGGGTAATATTATGAAGAGGATTCGATGTGCTAGGGGTAGTATTATAAAGTGGGTTTGATATGAGGGGGTAGTATTATGAAGCGGATTTGATATGGTGGGTAGTATTATGAAGTACGTTCGATATGGTAAGGGTAGTGTTATGGCGTGGATTTGATATTGTAGGGGTAGTGTTATGAAGTGGGTTTAACATGGTAGGGGTAATATTATGAGATGGGTTTGATATGGGTTGTATTATGAAGTGGGTTTCATATGCTAGGGTTAGTATTATGAAGTGGGTTTGATATGGTAGGGGTAGTATTAAGAAGTGGGTTTCATATGGTAGGGGTAGTATTCTGAAGTGCATCTGGCATGGTAGGGTTAGTAATATGAAGTGGGTTAGACATGGTGAGGGTAGTATTAAGAAGTGGGCTTGATATGGTGGGGTATCATTATGAATTGTGTTTCATATGGTAGGGTTAGTAATATGAAGTGGGTTTGAAATGGTATCTCTAGTATCATAAAGTGGGTATGATATGGTGGGGTACAGTCAGTAGGTTTTACATGGAAGGGGTAGTGTTTTGAAGTGGGTTTGATATTGTAGGTGTAATGGTATGAAGTGGTTTTAACATGGTAGGGGTAATATTATGAGGAGGGTTTGATATGGTAGGGGTAGTGTTTTGAGGCAGGTCTCTTGTGGTAACGGTAGTGTTATGAAGTGGGACTGGTGTGATACAGTAAGTGTCATGAAGTGGGTTTGATATAGTAGGAGTAGTACTATGAAGCGGGTCTAATGTGATAGGGTTTGTATTATGATATGGGATTGATATGGTAGGGATACTATTATGATGTGGGTTTGATAAGTTGGGATAGTATCATGAAGTGGATTTGATATGGTGGGGTAGTACTATGAATTTGGTTTGATATGAAAGGGGTAGTATTTTGAAGTGGTTTTCATATGGTGGGGTAGTGTTATGAAATGCGCTTGAAATCTTAGGGGTAGTGTTTGAACTGGGTTTGATATTCTAGGGGCAGTGTTATGAATTGGGTTTGATATGGTACGAGCAGTATTATGAAATGGGTTTGATATGGTAGGGTTCCTATTATGAAGTGGGTTTAAAATGGTAGGGGTAGCATTATGATGTGTGTTTGATATGGTGGGGTAGTATTATCAAGTGGATTTGATATGGTGGGGTAGTGTTATGAAATAGGTTTAACATGGTAAGGGTAGTATTATAAGGTTGGTTTGATATGGTAGGCGTAGTATTATGAAGTAACAAGTCTGGTGCAGCAGGGGTAGTGTTATGAAGTGGGTCTGGTGTGGTAAGGTTAGTATTATGAAGTGGTTTTCATATCGTGGGGAAGTGTTATGAAGTGGGTTTGATATTTTAGGGAAGGTGTTATGAACTGGGTTTGACATTTTAGGGGTAGTGTTATGGATTGGATTTTATATGGTATGAGTAGTATTATGAAGTTGGTTTGATATGATAGGGGTAGTATTATGATGTGAGTTTAATATCTTTGGATTATTATTATGAAGTGAATTAGATGTGTCGGGTTAGTATTTAGAAGTGGGTTTGATATGGTTAGGAGTAGTATCATGAAGTGGACTTGATATGGAGAGGTAGTTCTGTGATGTGGGTTTGGCATGGTAGAGGTAGTATTATGAAGTGGGTTTGATATAGTAGGGTTAGTATTATGAAGTGGGTTTGATATGGTAAGTTAGTATTATGAAGTGGGTTTGATATGGTAGAGGTAGTACTATGAATTGGGTTTCATATGGTGGTGTGGGATTATGAAGTAGGTTTGATATGGTGGGGTAGTAGTATGAAGTGGATTTCATATGGTAGGGTTAGCATTATGAAGTGGATTTGATACGGTTGGGGTAGTATTATGAAGTGAATTTCATATGGTCGGGTTAGGATTATGATGTTGGTTTGATACGGTAGGGGTAGTATCATGAAGTAAGTCTGATATTGTAGGGGTAATGTTATGAAGTGGGTTTTAATGTTATGAAGGGGGTTTGATATGGTAGGGGTAGTGTTATGAAGCAAGACTCTTGTGGTAACGGTAGTGTTATGAAATGGGTCTGGTGTGATACGGTTAGTGTAATGAAGTGGGTTTGATATGGTAGGAATAGTATTATGAAGTGGGTCTGGTGTGATAGGGATAGTATTATGATGTGGGATTGATATGGTAGGGTTACTATGATGATGTGGATTTTATATGGTTGGGTAGTATTATAAAGTAGACTTGGTATGGTGGGGTATATTATGAAGTGGATTTCATATGGAAGGGGTAGTATTATGAAATGGTTTTCTTATAGTGGGGTAGTATTATGACGTGGGTTTGATATCTTAGGGGTAGTGTTATGAACTGGGTTTGATATTTTAGGGATTGTGTTTTTTTGAATTGTGTTTGATATGGTACGAGTTGTACTATGAAGTGGGTTTGATGTGATAGGGGTAGTATTATGATGTGATTTTAATATCTTTGGGTTATCATCATGAAGTGAGTTTGATATGCTAGGAGTGGTATTAAGAAGTGTGTTTGATATGGTATTATGAAGTGGGTTTGATATGGACAGGTAGTACCATAATGTGGGTTTGATATGGTAGAGGTAGTATTATGAAGTGGGTTTGATATAGTAGGGTTAGCATTATACAGTGGGTTTGATATGTTAGGTTAGTATTGTGAAGCGGGTTTGATATGGAAGAGGTAGTGCTATGAAGAGGGTTTGATATGATGCTGTAGGATTATGAAGTACGGTTGATGTCATGGGGTAGTAGTATGAAGTAGGTTTGATATGATAGGGGTAGTATTATAAAGTGGGTTTCATATGGTAGGGTTAGCATTATGAAGTGGGTATGATACGTTATGGATAGTATTATGATGTAGGTCTGATATGGTAGGGGTAGTATTATGAAGTAGGCTTGATATGGTGAGGTATTATGATGAAGTGAGTTTAATTTCGTAAGGGTAGTGTTATGATGTGGGTTTGATACTGTAGGGGTAGTGTTATGAAGTGGCTTTGATATGGTAAGAGTAGTATCATAAAGTGGGTTGGATATGTTCGGGTGGTGTTATGAAGTGGGTTTGATATGGTAGTGGTAATATTATGAAGAGGTTTTCATATGGTGGAGTAGTATTATAAATGAGTTTGACATGTTAGGAGTAGTATTAGGAAGCGGGTTTGATATAGTGGGAGTATCGAAATGAAGTGGTCTGATGTGGTAGGATTAGTTTTATGAAGTTGGGTTGATATTGTAGGTGTAGTATTATGAAGTGGGTTTCATACTGTAGGCGTAGTGTTATGAAATGGGTTTGACATGGTACGGGTAATATTATGAATTGAATCTGCTATGGTAGCGGTAATGTAATGAAGCAGGTCTGGTATGGTAATGGTAGAGCTATAAAGTGAGTTTGATATGGTATGGGTAGTGTTATGAAGTGGATGTGATATGGTGTGGTAGCATTATGAAATAGGTATGATATGGTAGGGATAGTATTATGAAACGGTGGGTTTGATATGGTGGGTAATATCATGAGGTGGATTTCATATGGTAGGGGTAGCATTAAGAATTGGGTTTGATAATGTGGGGTAATACTATAGAAGTGGATTAGATATGGTGGGATAGCATTATAAAGTGGATTCCATATGGTAGGGGTAGTGTTGTGAAGTGGAGTTGGTATTGTAGGGGTAGTGCTATGAAATGGATTTGACAATGGTACGGGTAGCATTATGAGGTTGGTTTGATGTGGTAGGGGTAGTGTTATGAAGCAGGTCCAGTTAGTGTTATGATGTGGGTCTGGTATTTTAAGGGTAGTGTTATGAAGTGGTTTTCATAAGTTTGGGGTAGTATTATGAAGTGGATCTTGTGTGGCAGGGTTAGTATCATGAAGTTTGTTTGATATAATAGGGGGTAGTATCATTATGTGAGTTTGATATGGTAGGGTTAGTGTTATGAAGGGGGTTTGATATGGAGGGGTAGTATTATGAAATGGGTTTCATATGGTTGGGGTAATATTTTGAAGTGGGTTTGATATAGTAGTGTTAGTATTATGAAGTAGGAGTGATATGGTAGAGGTAGTATTATGAAGTGGGTTTCATATGTTAGAGGTAGTATTATGAAGTGAGTTTGATATGGTAGGAGTAGTAATACGAAGTGGGTATGGTGTGATAGGGCTAGTATTATGATGTGGGAATGATATGGTAGGGTTACTGTTATAAAGTGGGTTTGATATGGTGGGGTAGTATTATGAAGTGGATTTGATAGGATGGGGTAGTATCATGAAGTGGGTTTGATATGGAAGGGGTAGTATTATGAGGTGTTTTTCATATGGTTGGATAGTGTTATGAAGTGGCTTTGAAATCTTAGGGGTAGCGTTATGATCTGGGTTTGATATTTTAGGGGTAGTGTTATGAATTGGGTCTGATTTGGTTCGAGTAATATTATGAAGTGGGTTTGATATGATAAGTGTAGTATTATGATGTGTTTGATATCTTTGGGTCATTATCATGATGTGAGTTTGATATGTTAGGGGCGGTATTAAGAAGTGGGTTTGATATGGTAAGGGGTAGTATTATGAAGTGGGTCTGATATGGACGGGTAGCACTATAATGTGGGTTTGACATGGTAGAGGTAGTATTATGAAGTGGGTTTGATATAGTAAGGTTAGTATCATAAAGTGAGTTTGAGATATTAGGTTAGTATTATGAAGCGGGTTTGATTTGGTGGTGTAGGATTATGAAGTAGGTTTGATATGATGGAGTAGTAGTATAAAGCAGGTTTGATATGGTAGGGGTATAATTATAAAGTGGGTTTCATATGGTAGGGTTAGCATTATGAAGGAGTTTAATACGTTAGGGGTAGTATTATGAAGTAGGTTTGATATGGTAGGGGTAGTATTATGAAGTGGGTTTGATGCTGTAGGGGTAGTGTTATGCAGTGGTTTTGACATAGGAGGGGAAGTATTATGGGATGAGTTTCATTATGTTATGGGTAGTGTTATGAAGCATCTCTGGTGTGGTAAGGGTAGTGTTATGAAGTGGGTCTGGTATGGTAGGAGTAGTGTTATGAAGTGGCTTTGATATGGTAAGGGTAGTATTATCTAGTGGATTTGATATGTTGGGGTGGTGTTATGACGAGGGTTTTATATGGTAGGGATAGTCTTATGAAGTGGGTATGATGTTGTAAAGGTAATGTTATGAAGTAGGTTTGACATGGTAGGGGTAGTATTATGAGGTGGGTTTG
>JAUUDZ010433598.1:0-13536 GCA_032361705.1 Panulirus versicolor
CTTTGCTTACTATCAAGTGTTTTCCTTACAGTCAGTTTTTACTTATGTAATGAACCCACCTCACACTGTATATCATCCTCAGACATATCATATCTAGTAGATTTCTGTCCTTTACTTCTGTTTGAGTAGCATTACCATGTTTTCTTTACTGGGGCTTTCACCATGTTTGCTAATGAAAAGGCACATTGGCTCTATATTTCTGATTTTCTCAAAAACTTAGTTTCACAATATTTTAACCATTCAATCCTAAGCTAATATTAATTTTGTTTTCCTTGTAGCCTAGATTTTTTTCAAATATTCGAAATAAGGAAAAGAAAGAAGTTCTTATGCATTAGGAAGCAGAGCTTCACAAGTAGCTGTAATGCTTTTAATTATCTTTAGAAGTATGATGGTTTGTGGGTGCGTATGTCACTTAACTGTCATCAGTAATCATCATTATCTTATTCCTCCAAATTACTTATTTCCATTAAAATTGCATCAGATTCTTCCCAAGGCACTGAGTGTTTATGTTTTAAATTACTTATTTCCATTAAGATTGCATCAGATTCTTCCCAAGGCACTGAGTGTTTATGTTTATGGATGCCAGAGCAAGGGAAGCATTCTTGTAGCTGCCAGATGCACACTGAAGTGAGTGTCCTTCCACCATGGTGTTTGTTGGGTAACTGACTGTGAAGAAATTTCTGAGGTTGCATTGTTATTTTTGGTGACTTGTAGTATCTGACTTATGGCAAATACAGGAGATCTGAAATGAGGCAGGAAACACCGGCATGTATCCTGTATGTATGCAGGATTCTGGTCCAAATTGTATGAGATATGAGTGTAGGACTGAAAGGGTTAGACTGGTTTTGTTGCACTGATAGGATTGCTTGAGTGTATTATACTTCATGATACCAAACAGTGATACTGTACTTATTCCTCTTTGTCATGCACAGGAGTGTTCCATCAGTTTTCAAGTTCCTCTGTGTTAGACTCAGTGGATGACCAGTCAAGAAGCACTATGAAGGAGGTATTTGCCTTGCAGAGACAAGTGAGTTATGAAGGATATCAACTCCTATAAGCAGCCTTCACAGTACTGTAATTGTTGTATGAAATATTCTCTGTATATTTGAATCCATGAGCTCTACCTTGTTACTGTAAAACTTTTTTAAGATACTTTATTCACAGACCACATGTTATGAATGTTATGATGTACTGTGGAGAAGACCTTGTGATGCAGAAACTATTACCCATGCACAAAAAAATTCTTATCTTTTGCCTTAAGAATATGTCTATTGTGCTTTATCAACAAAGTACCCAAAAAGCACTACTTTTGTCTTTGTTGGTGTGGAAGTGTGTTGAATGGTTGGGGAGGACCTGGGCCAGTAACAATGGATGTTCCTAATCTATGTAAGTGTACAGTAGTCATGGTTCTTTCCAGTTGCAATTTCTATATAAACTTAATCATATTACACACTTTATGGTTACTTTTCAAGGCATGAGTTCACATCTAGATACATATTTTTACATGTCTTTTACATATACATGCTATTCATGCGATTACGTGTTATTTACAGAAACAAAACTTTATTTACATGAACAGAGGAACAGAATTTTCTTTTTACCAGAAACATCCACAAACGCAGTAGAAATTGTTCCTTTTATTCTGAAACTAACTACAACATGAGTCGATTTATGGCTTGATGCCCAGGTTACATAAGTGCAGTCTCTTTGGTGATCTGGGGGTAACTGAAATGCATCACACTTTTTCCATCAGTGGCTATAGACTGCTAGCAACATCTATGGGTAAATGGTGTATGCAAACATTAGTTTGGGAATTTAAATGATTATGGGAGTCAATGAAACGTAATATGATGTGTGGAGCCGTAGCTTCATGGTAAGTCATATGATGCATAGAGCAAATACCCCTTAGTCTGTGACATACGTCCTTTGTAAGTTAGCAAACAAATGTGAAATACATTGCGAAACAAGACTTCTGCACCACTGTTTTGAATTGTGTGCCATGGTAAATCAAAAGTAAAGTTTTTTATTATTTTTTTATACATCTGTATGTATATCTTTCATTTTGTAAGAACATAATATGTTTTTAAGAGTTTTTGCATTATTTATTGAATCTGTTCACTCCACCACTGCAAAACAAAAGTAGATGAAGATGTATTTCATCATTCTTTGAATTTCTTTCTCCATACAGAACACTAACTATAAGAATATGATCTGCTTTTTAGAGTATTTTTCCCAAGTTTTTTGCATTCTCATTGGTAACCAGGTTTTCTTGTAGCCACAGTGTGAGTTAGATTATTAATGTAGCACTAGCTCAAAAGGTTTTTTGTTGTAATCTAATGTCAGTTAGGAAGATGAGTGTTGTGTATTCTGTACAAATGTGTCTGAGCAGACAGACTGGTATACCTGTTTATCTAAAGTTAAAGACAGCATGCTATTACTGGACACCATCTGTATTAGATTACACTGCAGTTGAAGAGTCACCTATAGCAAGGTTGTATCATTGTCAGTGGACAAAGGGAGTTCAGTTTTGTTGAACTTATTCTAAAGGAATCCATAATTTTCTTTTTGATGATTGTAGTGTATCCTTAGAGCTGCAGAATCCTTATAAAAGGAGTCCTGGTATTATATACGAAAAAGACCACTTATAGAATGGGTACAGAGTTTTTGTAAGTTAATAACAAGATTTTACTCTTATTTTATTTGAATTGAAGGAAATGCTTCTTTGCCTTGTAAGATTGATATTAGTTCTTACAGATGATAAAAGAACTATAAGATGCTATTGTATCATTTAGGTATCTCAAGTAATCCTGATGTGGTCACATGATGATGTGTCCTGTTGATTAGGAACATGCACTTTTTTAAAACATTATTTGAACAGTCCTTAGGCACTTCATCATGAGTCATACATACATTGAAAATTGTAACTAACCAATCAGCAACACACTCATCCCCTTTCTGAAGAATTTCAACTGCAGTACCATCCACTACATCCACCTTGCCACATTTCATCTTACTTAAGACTTTCACCACTTCTTCTCTCTTCACCAAACCACTCTCCATGAATCTCTCATTTCTCATACCACTCCCAACCCAAACACCTTATACCTTCCACCTTGTCATCAAACACATTCAACAGTCCATCAAAATACTTTATCTCCTCCTAACTTCATCACTACCTGTAACCATTTACCTCTTTACTCCCTTCACTGATGTTCTCATTTGTTCTCTTGTTTTTTGTACATTACTAGTTTCCCTCCAAAACATCTTATTCTCCCGAAAGTATGCTGATACTTGTTAACCACAACTCTGCCCTCTTTTTCACCCCCTTCACCTTCCTGTTGGTCTCCCAGCACTTTTCCTTAAACAAACATTTCCCAGTCCTTTGCCCTCTGTCCTTGTAAGTACTGCCTTAATGCCTCTTTTCTCATTTACTAGGAACTTTACTTCTTCAACCTATGGCTCACTACCCTTACTCTTTCTCATCTGCCCACCTCTTACTGTTTGCATGCTACATGCATCTCTTGCACATGCCAGCACTGCTTTCCAAAATTCCTCCCATTCCTCAATCATTTCTCTAGCTTCATTTACACTCGGCTTTTGCCATTCTACATTCAATCTCTCGTTATTTCCTCTCTTAAGTTTGTTTTCCAAGCTCGAACTGATCTCAATACTCTTTTCTTATGATAATGTTTCCTTTTTTCCAAAGACCTTTACAAATCTTCACCTTGCCTGCATCCATATTTTCTAATATATATTTAGAAATATATGAATAAGATTTTACGGGTACAGAATTATTGATGATGATTTTAGGAGAATCACCTTTTGGATATTGACAGTTGAAAGGAAACTAATTGCTCTGTTCACAGGTTAGATTGCTGAAATCAGTGCTCAAAAGCTACTCAATACCTGAGAGAGAATACTCAGATGTACTGTTGCCTACTATATATGTTATCACTCCGACATATTCTCGACCTGTTCAAAAAGCTGAACTAACGAGGTACAGTAGCATATAGTATCTAGTGTTACATAATGTGTTTTGTTTTTGATTAATGTATGGCTTTCAAGTATTTTTCTTCTAGTATTGTTTGTACCTTGTATCATTTTTCATTGATGGTGGTAGTTAGTGCAGGTAATGAACTGCTTTGTCTTATTTCATTTCCAGTGCCTACTTCTGTGAAACTTTACAAATAAAATTTACTTTTTAATGTGAGAAATTTACAATCTTTCACAGTATACCCTAATCATCTTGATTGCTGGAAATTTATACCACATACTGAAAGAAATGTTCATGGATGTAAGGCATGGGTTGTAGATGACAAAGTACAGAATAGGATGAATATGTTGGAAATGAAATGTTTCAGGACAGTATGTGGTGTGAGGAGGGTTGATTGAATAAGAAATGGTTGGGTAAAATAAGGGTATAGTTATTAAAGGAATGGGTTGGAGTGGTTGGACATATGAAGAGGATGAATGAGGAAGGTATAATTAGGAGGAAACACATGCAAAAAGTGGAGGGAACAAGAGAAAGGGGAAAACCAAAAAAGGAGGTAGAAGGATGGAGTGAAAGGAGCTTTAAATGTATGGGCCTGAACATGAAGAAGGGTACGAGGCATGCAAAGGATAGAATAAACTGGAGTATTGTGGTATACAGGGGGCTACTTGCTGTTAGTAGGCTAAACCAAGGCATATGAAGTGGTGAGGGGAAATCATGGAAAAGTGTGTGGTACCTGGTTGTAGATGGGGGCTATGGTTTCAGTGAATTCTACATTACAACTTGAGTGTGGATGTGAATGAATGAGGCTATTTGTTCGTCTTTTTGTGGCAATACCTCCCTAATATGGGAAATGAAAAAAATGAGATAAGTTCATGACCCATTTCTTGATGAAAGCCCTTAGGTACTTTTACATATGTGTTTTCTAATTGTTTGTATGATATGTAAAATTTTTTGAAATTGGGAAAACTTTCTGCCAACAGGTTAAAGACAGTTTTCCTTCATGTTCCAGCGTTACATTGGATTGTGGTTGAGGATGCGTCACAGAACTCACAATTGGTATCAAATTTTTTGAAGTCTTCCGGACTGACATGTACTCATCTGCATCAACCAACTCCAGATGAATGGAAATTGAAAGATAGTGTAAGCAACCAAAATATTTCTTTCAAAACCCCTTTCAGGTAGTGAAAACACATTTGTTGAATCTGTGAAATGAATCCATATAGGCATGGATATCTTTTTTGTCACCTTTGTTAGATGTTGTTTTGATTGATATGTATTAATGTTGAGTGACTTTTTGTTTACAAAGGTGTTTTATGAAATGAAAAGAGCTTTTAATGGTAAGAACAGGGGGATTTGATGAGAATTCTGTAGACAGACTGTGTTAGTGTAGTGTAACCTGTGGTCTTTACAATTTACCTTTCTGTTTTTCATGGATTTTACTGCTTTCTGGAATGATCTTTCCTATGTATTTTGGACTTCTGACTTTTTATACTGTATTAAGTTTTGTGAATTTTGTAGGATCCAAACTGGCGTAAACCACGTGGAGTTTTACAGAGAAATGCAGGTATCAAATGGCTACGAAGAAAGTTCATGCAAGAAAGTAACCCAAGAGGAGTGGTCTACTTTGCAGATGATGACAACACTTACAGTATAGAATTGTTTCAAGAGGTAATGTGTGTATATATAGTGTTTTTGGAAAAGAAACATGCTCTTAGGGATAAATAGGTAATTTTGCTTTACCATACATTTGTATGTAGATATTACTCATGACTTCAGAAATTTTATCATAAACCCTTTTGGACTGAAAAGATTGGTTTTTTAATGAAAACAGGGCTCCACCATTCAGATATTTGGCTCACTGGTTCAGTCACTGTCAGATTCCTGGATTACCTGACACTTCTTACTGGGAAAGTTATCACCTAGCAAAAACTGGAGGTGCATCAAAGATTTAAACGTTAGCTAAATGTTGTTTTAATGTTTTCTCATTCCCAGCTAGCCAAGCTTCTGTTTCACAAATAAGCCATATTGAACTCATAACACTTTAGCAAACCTAGCATGATATCCCCAGACCTACTCCCAAGATGAACTAGGAGGCCACCTGTATCACTCACAGTTGCTTTTTGTTATCAGAAGCATATTATCTCACTGATTTATGATCACATATAAAGAAACCTTTCTTTATGACCAGTCAGAAAATAAAATATCATAGTCTTCCTTTAAGTGGTAAGTAAAGCCACCAAAAAGTGGGTATATCATCTTCAAAATAGGGCTCATAATCATGATCAAAGTATATTTGAATCCTCTATTCTGGATAGACATTGCATTATTGGAAAAGCAGTTAGTTTTTCTATTTGGATGACAGCTCACCTTGCAATAGACAAGACCTTTCACCTCTAAAGTTATATGTCTTTTCTTTTCTGAGAGAAAAAGAAATTGCAGGAGGGAAAGGTTAGCTGCAGTTTCTTTAGTATTTATATGTTACCCAGGTAAAGAAATAAATATTTTTCTGATTGTATGATATCCAGTGCAAAAGGAACCCTAAACACTTTAAAGCTGAATTTTTTACTGTAATAAAATGTGGTATGTTTGTGTATAACATGTATTCTAGAAAAATAATGATTTTCCAATGCTACAGATGCGTCACACTCAGACAGTATCAGTATGGCCTGTGGGATTAGTTGGTGATGTTATGGTGGAGCGTCCTCAAGTGAGCGTCCACCCCAAAAGAGAAGGTCATCAGGTCACAGGCTGGCTCACAGGATGGAAGCCTAACCGGCCATTTGCAACAGACATGGCTGGTTTTGCTGTAAATTTGGCTTTGCTTTTGAAGAAATCAAAGGCCGAATTCTCCTTAAGCTCTCAACGGGGTTTTCTAGAATCAGATTTTTTAGGGAATCTAGTAAAGTTGAATCACTTAGAGCCAAAAGCAGAACTTTGCACTAAGGTAAGTTTAAAGCTCTTTTATTGAAAGAATTAGCATCTATTTACAGATCACAATTTGCCTTATACCAATTACTGTATTGTAAAGGACCTCCAAGAAGTACTTGAATTTGGTCATTCAGCCATTCATGTGTAGCTTTAAAGAAACCATAACTGCCACTGCTGTCTCACCTTCTTCAAGGAAAGTCTTTGTATAAACAATTAAGATGTTTTCTTAATGACCAGTGGATAGTTATTTATGAGAACTTAATAGACATTGGACATGCATCAGGTTGGCTGAAGACTTTCAGCCTGATAAGTAAGCTGAAAATACAGCAGCAATACTTTCCTACCCATGAATTGTGTTGGACCACATGGTTGAATAGCAAGCCCATCAGTGGACTAATAGTGTCACTGTAAAACATGAATGATTAACTGACTCATTAAAACAACGTGATTACAGTTTTTTCTTTTCCAAAACTTACCAATGGATAGCTGCACCACTTAATAAGATTGCTGTACATCATCATCACTCTTCAGACAAATTTTCAATGTTATTCCAGTGTTTACATTAAAAGTAAGGCTTGTAGAAAAGAATTAAAGTTCTAGGGTTGAGTGAATTGACTGGCAATTTTCCATGAACAGTTTAGTTTGTTTGTTGCTTTTATGTTGATGTTTGCGGTGTGGGCAATGAATTCTATGTGTGTCATATGTAATGCCAAGAATAGTTTCATTTTTCTTGAGTGGTAGCAATTGACCCTTCAGGATATGGGATATAATTGAAGACCTCTGGAGTTGCATACATTCTATATATAGGGGATATAGGAGAAATAATGCTACCCATGTATTCCCTGTATGTTAAAAAATGCGACCAAGAGGGACCTTTCCAAGGTTTACCCCAGACACTTCACATGCCCTGGTTCAATCCATTGACAACACGTCGACCCCGGTATACCACACCGTTCCAGTTTACTCTCTTCCTTTCACACCTTTCCCTGTGGATAGGGGAGAAAATACTGCCTACATATTCCCTGCATGTTGTGGAAGGTGATTAAGAGGGGCAGGAGCAAGTGGCTGTGAATCCTCCCTTCCTGTAATACTTTCCAAAAGGATTGGAGCAAGGAACCAAATGAGGATTTTTCCCTAAGTATGTTTTCCAGGAATGGATCTCAGATGCTAAGGAGGGACTGGTGTACAGCTTTGTTGAAGACCTTCTCACTCCAAAGGAGTGTTGCTTCTGTATGGAGTGCAGTTTTGTGTTTTGTAGCTTCAGGAGTCCCATAGAATTCGTCTTGGCATTGTATAATAATAATTACTTTTATGTGTAAACATATATTTATGTTAATTCTATGTTAGGTCTATAAGTGTGACCTTTATGATATTTATTTCTATTTCTTACTCATCCTACTTGTTTCAATTTTGCCACAAAAATTGGATATTTTTTGTTTTTCTTTAATATTTAGTCACTTGCTGTCATTGATTTTGTTTTTACCCTTCCATGTTTTATGAGTACTACAAAACTGGATCTTCTGTTATGTTTTCAGGTATATGTATGGCATACAAGAACTGAGAAGGCAAATATGAAGCATGAGGAAAGACTGAGGAGGGCAGGAAAACCTACAGACGAGGGAATTGAAGTATAGAATACACAGTATTCTTTGAAATTTCTTTGCTCTCAACCGAGTTCATAATCAGCATATTTTTTAACTGTGATCTTGGATTGTGATCTTGTGATATGTGTGCATCTATGTGCAGTGAATACAGGGCAATTGAATAATAAGTGCTTGGTGTCTTTATGGTGGTTGCATTTTAGGCATGAAGGGTCTTGGGATGTGGCCAAACAGTGTTTGTTGTGTTGTGATGAGATTATGATTCTTGTTTTTCTTGGGAGTATGGTTTTTGATGGATGAATGTCCAGAGGGTTGTATTTGCTGGATGTAGGGTGGGGGATCTGTGAGTAGAAATTACTGATGAACTGATGTATGGCAGGGGTAGCTTTTTATTTCTACTTAGGGGTTGGTGGTTAGTTATAGATTGGTTTGGATGGGATGGGTTTAGTGCTGTTGCATAGAATTGAGTTCCAAACATGTTGACATGGGAATGTATTGGGAATATCTTTGTTTCATTCTGAAAGTGTTGAATGTTTATGGTCACTAGGTGGCCAGTGATTGTTTTTCTGTAAGTGCATTGTTTTGTGTGGTTTGCAGCTTTGTAGTATTTGCTTTTTTTTTTTTGCAGCTGAGGCATGGTGGAGCAGATGAATTGTTTGTATAGGATGTGGAGGTATTCTTTTCCTTGTCCAAATCTGGTGCTATTAAGAGATCTGAGGACATTTAGTTTGTTTGTTGCTATTGTGTTAATGTTATTGGTGTGGGGAGTGAATGTCGTGTGTCCATTGAAAGTGACTAGAGGGTGTGAGCTGAATTCATGTCTGTCTAAGGTTAAAAGAGTGATTTAAGGCTTATTTGGAGATGCATACATTCTGCTCTTGGTGAGCCGTTGTGGAAGTTGTGTAATGTAGTGGTATATGTTTGATGATGCTCCTTTATAGTGTTAGGGTGTAGTGATGTGATAGTGAGTTTATCAGCATGTGAAATGACTTTCATGCTGAGATTTGGCTGAGATAAAGGGAGTTCATGTAGGAAGAGATTGAAAAAAGTTGGAGAAAGAACTGTTCCTTAGCAAATTCCATTAGAGAGTGTAAGGTGTTTTGAGAAGCCATTTTCAGTGACTGGCATGGCAGCTGGCTGTGAAGTTTGCTAAAAACGTTTTCTTATTGTTGGAGAGGGTAGTGTCATGTATGTTTGGGAGGATGTGTTGGTGGTATGTCAAATGCATTGTTGATGTCTATGGCCATTAGTGCCATGCATGTGGTGGGTTGTGATTGGTTAAATCCATCTTGGATAAGTTGTGTGAGCTCATTATGTAGTAAGGGGGTAGTGTTTGACCCTGAAGCCATGCAGTGTGGATGAGAGTGGGATGTTTTGCTTGATTCTTTTGTAAACTATTTTTGGATACTGAGGATGGCAGGCAGTTGGAGGAGGGGGTGTTGAGTGATTTAGGATTGGTATTTTGTTGACAAGTATCCAGATGTTGGGGATTTTGTTGTGTTGCCATGAGTAATTGAAGATATTACTCAGTGCTTGGATTGCAAGTGGGCCATAGCTTTTTTTGTGAAAGTTGGACATGTTATCAGTGCCAATAGCAGGAGAGTTCTTTAATGATTCATTTGCATTGCTTGTACAGATGGCAATGAAGGGTGGGTAGAAAAATGATTCTGGATGCAATTTTAGATTTTTCATGACTTCTATTTAGGGCTATGGTTGGTTTGTGGCCGATTTTTTTTTCATGTTTACCATTTCCGGCATTAGTTGGTAGCAACAGGAACAGATGAAGAAAAAGCTTTATTCACTTACCTTCACTCTTTAGCTGTTATGAATACTGCACCAAAACCAGAGCCCCATATCCACAGTCAGGCTCAATAGACCTTTTAGTGGTTTTCTCTAACTGCTTTTCCCTGGTTGAGATCACTGACAGCATGTTTGTGTGTATGTATTTGTTTGACTATGGTCTTTCATTTACAACAAAAAGTAGTGATGCATAGACACTGAATTACGCAGACCATTGTGTTTGTCATATTTGAAAAACATTCAGATTTGGGAACGTATTCAGATTATTTTGATTGAATTTGATTATTTCGAAAACAGCACAAGTGTTTTTTCTCTTTTAGGACATTGATAACTCATTTTCAGTCTACTGTTCACTGACCGGATAATGTTTCATTATCCAAGTATTAGAATTTATTATGTGATCCATTGACATTATATCTCTGCCTAGAAGACTGCTACTTGCCTTGTATATACAGTGTGTAAAATTTGCATTTCCATTTGTTATTTTTTGTCTCAGTGAATGAGTTTCTCATGCTGGATACATCATGTGCTGTAAATTTGGGATAATCCTTGGCTTTGAATTGTGAAATATGAATATCAGTGTCAAATATTATATCAAAAATTCATTCTTTTCCTGCTCCCATGTTGAAAGTTTCTCATCTTTCTGATTGTGACTGACAATTTTTGTATAGTGGCTCTTTATCATATTCATTTTACTTTTGGTAGTATGGGAAACTTTAGCTAAGTTATAAAACAGGAAAAATATCTACCACCATATATACAGACCACCTGCTTGATTATGCAGTATCCCTTCAGTTCATTTTTTTTTCATACATATTCGCCATTACCCACATTAGTGCGGTAGCATTAAGAACAGAGGGCTGATCTTAGAGGAAACATCCTCACTTGGCCCCATTCTCTGTTTCCTATTTTGTTAGAGTTAGAAAATCAAGATATAATTGAGGGAAATTTTTCCGAGGCACAGATGGGTGAGCTGAGAGGACTGTTTCTTATTCATCTACTTCATTGTATGGTTTGTTCTTGAAAATACATTCTGGCACCTGCTAACAGTTAGTCTTGGGGCTAAAGTTCAAAATGATTTTCAGACAAGAGTTAGATTGGTGGTACTCACAGCTTGCCAGTTATAGGTTTTGGTGTCATAATATTTAGAATTTAATTTTGTTCCTTAATTGTAATAGGTATACATTATACAATTATTTGATATAACCCCATGGCTGTATTTATTATGTAATGAGTAAGTGGTCTTGCTTCAGTATACATATCTTGATTTGCAGCCTCATATACCTGCAGTAGCACTTGTCAACTATATGAAGTAAACCCAGCAACTTACTTTTTACATTTACAGTTATTTCATGTTTATAGATTACAGATAAGATGGAAATCTCTTGGCAACTGACATATAGGCAAAACCCATCAAGTGTCGGTGAGGCATGAATTATAGGTCACTGTGTCCTACTTTTTGAGTGATGGCATAGTAATTTTAGAGGTGAAATCCCTCTGCTTTTTATTATATTGCCAGGAAAAGTATGAGAACAAAATGAATTATAAAACCAAAAAAAAGTTAATGTGTATATTATATGTATTTATATTGTCAGTCACATGTAAGCATGTATGTCCTCTTTGTGACCTTGTTTGGGAAAAATTTAGGAGTCAGCACCTTAAGTGATTCATGATTTGTATTAATCCCTTAATTAACCATTTTGTGTAAAATCAGTCCATTATAAAAGAATTGAAAGTATTTTTAAAATGTGAAACATCACATTGACTCTGAGTAAGTGTTTGATGTAAAGTGGAATTAGTCTAGAGCTGTTGTGCAGGAGTTATGAGAACCAGAAAAAAAATATGAATGTGCATAGTGGCTTTACAACACTATACTTTTGTATTTAGATAATTTCACTGTTTCAGTATCCATGGAATCTAAGTGATATTTAAAGAATTAGGAACTAAATTTCAGGTCAGTCACTTTCCAGAATAAAACTTGGACCAGGAATGACTTGAACTAAGCATTCCCAGGTTATCAGAGACAAGAATTATATGTTTGCCAGAGACAAAACATTCATGAAGTTTAATGGATTCATATGGCTAAATTAAATGTGAGAGGTATACACAATGAGTATAAGCAAATGGAAATGGTATAATACAAAAAATCTTGATGAAGAAGGGTGCAAGATTTTTCTTTCTTTGTAAAGAAATATCCTATGGTGGGAAAGATTATGGAGTAGGTTAAGAGTTTGTGGCAGGGGTTCCCATACCTTTTCACATACAACCCTGAGATTCATGCCTTTTTCAACCCTGAGCATTATTTGAGGCTAAGTGGAGTGTTAGAATTTTAAAGAGAGCTACAGCTTTGAACATTATTAGGTCAGCACTCAAGTTTAAGAAAAAATATTTTTTTATTTTCATTATTTTTGGGAAAGGAACGAGGGTAATTACAGATGATGATAAAATGATGCACTTGCTTTCCACATAATTCTTTTCCCAAATTGCTACCTGTACAACAGTCAAGAGAGTTCATGACCCCCCAAAAAAACTTTGCTACATTTGATTTAGGAAACATTGGTGTATGGTGTGGAAGGAAACCTGCTAACAGCAGTTAATGACTTCAACAAAGGGAGTAGAGTCTATATTAAAAACATAATTCTTATTAAGTTGAAATGCAACAGTGTATATATGAGTGGATGGGTCTTTCTTTGACTGTTTCCTGGCACTATCTTGATGTGGAAAACGGCAATCAAACATAATAATGAAATAATTAAACAACATTGATATATTGTCATCAAGGTAGTATAATATTCTGAATGATCGGAGCCTGAACATACAGGAAAGTGAGAGGCGTGCAAGGAATAGTGTGAATTGGAATGATGTGGTATATCAGGGTTGATGTGCTGTCAATGAACTAAACTAGGGCATGTGAAGCATCTGGGGTAAACCATGGAAAGGTCTGTGGGGCGTGGAAGTGGATAGGGAGCTGTGGTTTCAGTGCATTACACATGACAGCTAGAGACTGCGTGTGAATGAATGTGGCCTTTTTCGTCTGTTTTCCCAGCGCTACCTCGCTGACACAATAAGTGACTTATCGTGTTTCATTTTCCCCGTGGACTCATAGGAATATGAGGGTGAAAGGCGTGCAAGGAAGAGAGTGAATTGGAACAATGTGGTATACCGGGGTTGACGTGCTGTCAATGGATTGAACCAGGGCATGTGAAGCGTCTG
>JAUUDZ010433620.1:1827-13534 GCA_032361705.1 Panulirus versicolor
CTGTAGCTAAAAAAAGACCAATAACCTTCTTACATTTGATACCTAAATGAAATGACATGAGTCCACATAACATGAGAGTGACATGTGTCTGTATACGCAGTCACTGGACTATCTTAACATCTATCTGGTTGCAACACTGCTAACATAATCAGTCATCATGCATGGGTACGCGGACATCATTACATCAGATCTCTAAGGTTACTAACGGTATCAGAAATAAAGCGGCATGCAACCTAACACCACTGCTAATAGTAACTGAACACCCTAGTTTATAAGCGTAAGGGACATCTCGTTAATGCAATTACCCTATTGACATTCCAAAACAAACAACACACGTTGATTCCTGCCTCGCAGCATGATATTGACAATCGGCTCTGCATATTCACTGGTGGCAAAAGTTCACTGTAGGTGTGCATGACCTTCCGGTCAAGTTGGTATGTACGTGCACGAGGATCCGGGCGTGCGACGACCAACGTTTCTAAGGTTCAGTCGGCCTGTACATGCAGCATGGTACGTCCAGCGTACGACCTTGGTACGGCTCTTCCGTCCACACATTCTCCTTAGTCCCAAGCTGGCGCACTGCACGACCCCAACTGGTGCACGGCACGACCCTGATTGGTGCCCTACAGGTGCTCGACCAAATCAGGTGTTCTGTTGGAACTGAAGTTTTTAGTGTCTCTTGTAGACATACTATTGGCTCGTTACCCAGACATGGGTACGAGCCTTGCATACTGTAAAAGGACACCTTTTGTAACAGATCAAGGTGTAGCTTACCGGGATTCCTAGTAGATGTTGAATGCTGTTCCCCCCAGGCTGGGCACTTGTCTCCAAAGGGATAGGATACTCACTAAGTCTCGTCTGTGTACTAAGGCAATTATTTGAGTTTCCTTGGTTAATCGCTTTACTAAGTCACTTTGTCACTTTCCACACTCGATACATTCTCTTGGTGTCATTATTTGATACTGTCTCACTGTATGTTCTTATTTGAGTAATGTAAATAGTAAATTTTGCACTTGGCTAAGTCCTATATGGGACCTGCTATAGACGATCTCGTGCGTTCTATGAGTTCAACAATTCCATCTCTATAACTAACCTACAGCTGTACTCATGATCCATGCCACGAATGATTTTACGCACTAATTCACTTGCATTATTCTTACAACGTGATAATTTGCTCCTTACTAGCTAAACGATCTTACAAAGTTACCCATAACTGGCATCTTTTCCCCGCGGGAGAGGTGTCATGGTGGGTTGCAGATGGGTGTCAGCCTCCTGCATGACCTCACGTCTCCCTGTCACTCGTGGCCCCGCCAGCTGCCACAATTGGTAGCCTTCCCCAATATGGCAGCTTTAGTGATATTGTAGACTACATGCTGTGATATTGTATACTATATGCCGTGATATTGTAGACTATATGCTGTGATATTGTATACTATATGCTTACTTCTAGTTATAACATTTCCAAAATATCAAATAACAACTATACGTCAATAACACTGAACTATCATACAGGTTAGACAAATATGACAACACTGGCTACCACCTGGTCCCTTCTTTATTCCAAGGCACATTATCTTTCCGCCCGACAGAGGCATTGCCACGCGATAACTTTATGCACACAATCAGATCTCTCCTCGTCCAGCGAGTATTTGAAGGTTTGTTGAATGTGTTTGATGATAGAGTAGCAGATGTAGAGTGTTTTGGTCGGTGTGCGAACTGACAGGATCAGCGAGACTGGTTTGGTTAAGATAGTAAAGGTAGTGAAAGCTTTGCGGAAGATAAAATCCGGCGAGACGGCGGTAGTGGATGGTACCGTATTTGAATTTATTAAGAAAGGGGGTTGACTGTGTTGTTGATTAGTTGGTAAGAATATTCAGTGTATGTACGGATCAAGCTGAAGTGTTTGAGGATTGGTGGAATGCTTGCATAGTGCCATTGTACAAAGGCAACGGGGTTAAAAGTGAGTGTTCAAACTACTGAGGCATACGTTTTTGTGTATTCCTGTGAAATTATATGGGAGGGTATTGAGTGAGAGGGTGAAGGCATGTACAGAGCATCAGATTGGGGAAGAGCAGTGTGGTTTCAGAAGTGGTAGAGGATGTGTGGATCAGGTGCTGACTTTAAAGAATGTATGCGAGAAATACTTAGAATAACAAATTGATTTGTATGTAGCATTTATGGATCTAGAGAAGGCATATGATAGTTGACAGAGATGCTCTGTAGAAGGTATTAAGAGGATATGGTGTGGGAGGTAAGTTGCTAGAAGCAGTGAAAAGTGTTTATCGAGGATGTAAGGGATGTGTACAAGTAGGAAGAGGAAAGTGATTGGTTCGCAGAGAATGTCAGTTTGCAGCAGGGGTGTGTGATGTCTCCATGGTTGTTTAATCTGTTTATGGATGGGGTTGTCAGGGAGGTGAATGCAAGAGTTTTGGAGGGGCAAGCATGCAGTCTGTTGTGGATGAAAGGGCTTGGGAAGAGTCAGTTGCTTTTCGCTGATGATATAGTGCTGGTGGCTGATTTGGGTGAGAAACTGCAGAAGCTGGTGACAGTTTGGTAAAGTGTGTAAAACAAGAAAGCTGAAAGCAAATGTGAATAAGAGCAAGATATTAGATTCAGCAGGGTTGAGAGAGAAGTAAATTGGGAGTCAAATTTGAATGGAGAAAAACTGGTGGAAGTCAGGTGTTTTAGTTATCTGGGTGTGGATTTAGCAGCGGATGGAACCATGGAAGCAGAAGCGATTCACGGTAGGGTAGGGGGCAAAGGTTCTGGGAGCGTTGAAGAATGTGCGGAAGGCAAGAATGTTACCTCGGAGAGCATAAATGGGTATGTTTGAAGGAATAATGGTCCCAATGTTATATGGTTGCGAGGCGTGGGCTATAGATTGGGTTGTGTGGAGGAGGGTGGATGTGTTGGAAATGAGATGTTTGAGGACAATATGTAGTGTGAGGTGGTTTGATCGAGTAAGTAATGAAAGGGTAAGAGATGTGTGGCGGTAAAAAGAGTGTGGTTGAGAGAGCAGAAGAGGGTGAAATGAAATGGTTTGGTCACATGGAAAGGATACATGCATCAGAGGTGGAGGGAATTAGGAGAAGTGGGAGACCAAATTGGTGGAGGAAGGATGGAATGAAAAAGATTTTGAGTGATCGGGGCCTGAACATGCAGGAGGGGGAAACGCATGGAAGGAATAGAGTGAATTGGAACAATGTGGTATACTGGGGTCGATGTGCTTTCAATGGGTTGAACCAGGGCATGTGAAGCATCTGGGTTTAACCATGGAAAGTTTTGTGGAGCCTCGATGTGGAAAGGGAGCTGTGGTTTCGGTGCATTACACATAACAGCTAGAGACTAAGTGTGAATGAATGTGGCCTTTTTTTCTTTTCCTGGCACAAAATTTTGCTGTAGGGCCTTTAAGGTTGGTGCTTCTTTCATATTATTAGCTTCTCTTGCTTTCATTCACTTTGTGTACCTCATTTTCTACACCATCCATCTTTGTCCATAGCTCTGATGCCTGTTCCCTCCAAGAACTCCTTCAAGGGGGTGACCACAGCAAAAGAGCCTCCATAACTGGTTAATTCTTTTTTATACATTGTGATAAGACCAGTTATTACCTTGAATTTTTGTTTGCTGTTTACTAGTAAAACAATATCTAATTTAAGCATGGCTCCTCCACTCCCTGTTGTAAAGCTAGAAGGTGGTAGTGATAAACAGCCCTTTCTCAGTACTGTGCCCATTTTGAAACAACCTACTGTTTACATTCGCATATGCTTTACTATTTTCTTTGAAATACTTTGTTTCATCCAGCAGTTTTCCTTTGATATCTTAGATTTTCAGTACCTCTCACAGTGCATTTCACTCTATCACATGATTTTTCCAAGTCCATGAATACTATTTTTTGATGTGTACCTCTCTGCACTTTTTCACATTGTCTTCCTTTACTGAAGCCTTTGTGTTCCTACCTTATTCTTTGCTGGTATTTTCACCTCTACACATGCTCTGATATGCTAAATAAACTGACTGTAGAACAAGAGTTTTTATGCTTATTGTGAACACAGATATTTTTTGCATCAATCATGTTACTACATCATCAACACCTGTCAGTATTTCTGCTGTTCTCTCATACATTCCAAGATTTCCCCTTTATTTTCATTGCATTTATTGCTACTTTTATCTCCTCCTTATATACTGTATCTTTTACTTAAATTCTCCCTGTGCTTCTCTGAATTTCCCTTTGTGATATTACTGCCTCATTCCAAAATGTTGATGACATCAGCTCCTTAAATTCTTCCTCCATCAGTTTAACAACTCCTGTACCACTTTTTGCACTTTTTTCATTGAAGTGTATTGTCTTCCACAAGCAACTTGACCTATGAAAAGATACAGATAAAATGTATGCAAGAAGTTTAACAATTTTGTGATTGCAGTGTTTCGCCAGATCCACGTGAGAGACATACTATTTGGAGTCTTGGTATTGGTGGTTGCTTTACCTACTGTTCCTTGTATGGGGTAAATCAAGCTCAGGTCCAGAGACTTCTGACAGTTAGGTAAGTGAATGTTTTAGTTCCCCAGTTGTGGATTGCTGATACTGAAATGCATAAAGATTAATGGAGATTGAATTGCTTGTAGGATATATGCCATTTAACACATTTAACACATTGCATAACAAAGGCAAATCAGGGGGGTTATTTTAATTCTTCCTTTAGTTATATTTTTGAACTCATCAAAAAATCAGTTTGTATTTCATTATATAAATACACAGATGTCTCAGTTTTTTTATTTGTGACATTCTTTCGTAAGGCCTTTGAACTAGTTGTTGTTTGCGGATGACATGATTATGGTGACACTCTAGAGAGAATCTTCTGCAGCTGGTGACAGAGTGTGGGTGTATACAAGGAGGAAGTTGAAAATATATTTAAATAAAAGTGAGGGACAAAGGTGCAGTAGGGAATGAGACTGGGTAGTTTGAGAGCAAGTCTAAATGAGGAGGACCTAGAGGGAGGGTAGTTTCAGAGCAAGGCTAAATGAGGAGGACCTGGAGGGAGCTGAGAGCTTTAGGTACTTGGGAGTGGATGTGGCAGAGGATTTAACCATATGAGCTGAAGTGAATCATAAGGTGAAAGAGGGAATTGAAGTCTTGTATTATGAACCATGTGGAAGGAAATGTCTGGGCCTGGAAGGGTAAAAAAGTGTATGTTTGAAATTGCAGTAATCCTGACATTGTTGTTTGGATGTGAATCTTGGGCTGTGAATAATAAGGAAAGAAGGAGGTTGGATATAATGGAAGATATATGCTTGAGGTATGATTATTGGGTTAGAAATGTGTTAGGAGGTTTATAGTGACCACAATCTGTTTCACAAAGTTAGGGAGGGTTTTAGTGGTGACCATAATCTCAGTGACCATAATCTCAGTCAGTTCCAAAAGTTTGACAAGGCTGTGCTGAAATTATGTGTGCAAATGCAGAGGATGAGCAAAAGAGACAACCAGGAAGGATTTTTTTTCCAACTTGTTCACCATTTTGTGTTGCAAGGTAGCACAGGAAGCAGCCAAATAAATTGCTTTAAGTGCTCATATCCACTGAAACAAAAGCTCCCTGTGTGGTTTCCCTTGACTGCTTCATGTGCCTGGTTCAGTTCATTGACAGTACATTGCCCCCTCATACACACTTCACACTCTCCATGTTCAGGCCCTATCCCTCAAAACATCTTTCACTCTGTCCTTTCTTGTTTCTGGTCTCTCCCTTCTCCATGTCTCCTCCCCTTCAGACATGTATTCTCTGTTAGTCAGCCTCCCCTCATTCATCCTGTCCATATGTTCAAACCACTTCAACACAATCCTCAGTTCTTTCACAATACTCTTCTTCCTACCATCCCTCTCTCTCATTCTATAACTTCTTATTTGATCAATCCACTTTGCACATTCCTCAGTCATTTTATTTCTAACACATCCACCCTCTTCCATATTTTCTTTAATTCCCATGCCCCACATCCCTTCGACACTGCTATACTATCAAACATAACCATCTTTGCTCACACAGACAGTGACCCTCTTTTCAAACACTCCTCAGTGCACCCTTACTCGTCCTATAGCTTACTTCAGCTTCCATGGTTTTGTCCATGATCATGTCCACTCCCAGGTATCTGAAACATTCCACTTTCTCCAGGTTCTCTGCATTCAGCTTTCTCCTTTCACTCACTCTCTTTAATTCAAACACCTGAAATGGAGGGTACAAGGTGAAGGAAAGACTGAAAGGAAGGAAAGAAGTGGTTCATGGGTATAAAGAACAGGATATTCAGGAGGGCAGAAGACATATACTTTGGATAGAGTGAACTGGAGCAGCGTGGTACATTTGTGGTGATGAGCAATCAGTGGGCTGAATCAGGGTATACGAAGAATCAAAGTAATCAAGGACAGTGAACACTTATGGTGCATGAAATGAGTGGAAAGAGAACACAAATTGTAATGGAAATGACGAAAATATGAGCAGAGGAACACCATAGATATGTATTACTGATTAATATAAACAATTGTTACTGTAACATATTCATTCCAAAAAGAATAGGTGAAAGTGATGACAAGTTCATAATTCATTGCTATAGCCACAAAAGTGATTGTGAAGATAATGAACATAATTTAAGTTTAAAAAAGGATCATATAAAAAGAAATAGATAAGTCATGCAATGTCATAACAGCTGTGTTTTTTGTAAACAGATTTAAGGGTATCATAGGTGTTTGTAACTGTTGAAGGAAACAGTAAGAACATAATTCTTACTGATCTTAATCCTTAAACATTGGGATGCTTAATATTAGTATTGTGTAGGGAGCACTGGGAGGCCTCAATGAGCACTAATATTCAGGGGCTTATTTTGAACCATTTTGGAATACCTCCCTATTTATTGACAATTGTATTGCTACTAGGTGTCACCTTGGTCACTTCTCATGTACGGAGTGGATGGTGACTCAGTGACAAGGTACGATGCACCTGAATCTAGCATAGGAGGTACAGGGAGGCTTCATAAAAGCACTTAAGTTCATGTGGTTATTTTGAACCTCCAGATGATATCTTGAAATTTGTATGGCTGCTAGGTGTTACATTGATCACTTCCCATTTATGGGCAGCATGAGTGGTAACTGAGTGATGCCTCAGACACAGACATTAGCTGACACACACACCTTCCTGTACTTTTTTCCATAGTTGGAATCTACACCTATGTTTCCCAACTGGGCCATGGCCGTATAAGGTATGTTAGCTCACTTACAGGGGTGCCAAGAGCTAACCCCATGTGGGCTCCCTTGATTTGCCCCAGAGAGGGGGCTAGGGAAGCACATAAGAGAAAGACTGTAGAAAATGATAAACTGTAAAATTTATTTACTACTTTTATTTTATGTTGTTTGATCACTTACTTTTATTTATAGCTTTGAAATTCATCTCTCTCAGTCCCCCCAAAAATCTGGGACCCCAGAGATTTTAACCCAGTGGGCCTGCTTACTTGTTTGTACATGTCCTAATGATTTTACATATATTTTGTTCCTTTTATAACAAAGAACAGAAAATTTGAATGATGCACATCCTTCCACACTACCCCCCTGGAGGATCTATGCTTATACATTAATGCTAAACCATGGCCATATAAGCAATACTTGCTTACTTGTTTTATCTTTCATCTTTATCCAAAGTGTGTGTGGCATTTGGTGAGATCAAGTGGCATTCAAGGGAAAGGTGAATAAAGAACAAATGATGAAGAGAGAACAAAGTTATGAGTATAATCAGGCACACTGGTCGACGCTATCCAACCGATTGACCCAAACACTAGGCACAGTGCCCACCTGGCCAGACTTCTTAGATTGATGAAGGTTAAGTTACCATGTAAATGATTGACATGACAAGTGTGCAGTTAAATGTTGAAGTTTAAAAGTTGATATTTGCTATTTAATGATCTGTTGAAGGGTGATATTAAAGTTCATATTAAAATGATAGAAATATATATATACTGTATATTATGGTTCTGTGTAAAAAAAACTGCTCCTGTTTCAGGAAGAAACTGACTTTTCATAAAATACTGGCATTTGAAATGTAAGCTTACTCATGTCTAAGTGAAAAAAAAAGCCCTTCACTCCTGCAGCTAAATAAATGTATTACTTCAGAGTTGAAATTAGATTTGCATAGATACCTTGAGCAAGGTTATTACATAATTGGTACTCATACTGACTAAGTTTAGCTGAGTATAATGTGTGTACTGTAAGGAAGTTTAGAGACAAAATAAACTGGAGTGATAAAACCTTTAATGGCAGTTTGTGGTGGAGAAAATGGACAACTGGCTAAGTATATAGATTAAAGATCAGAGCCAAAGGAAAATTCCTTAATGTATAGTAACAATTCATTAGAAAGCTGGGAGTCTTTCTGAAGATTTACGAAATAAAGTAGGCAAATTATCTGCTACAAAAAATATTTTAAGCAATTTCTGGATGGTTAAAACATTTCAAAAACTGCTAATTTATTGTGAATAGCACTATCATGGATGATAGTGATACAGCCAACATAAATAAGCTCCACTGCCCTCCCTATAACAAATAACTTCCCAACAATATAATCCAGTAGCTAGAATAATGTCCATGAGAGGGGAATGCACAGGATGCTAAAATACCAAGACCTAAGCTCATTTTTCATGTTTTGATATACCAGTTGTGTATCCTTTTTTGTATGGATTCCAACCCCTTCAAAAATATTACTTATGTATCAGTTGACCCACAACTTCTTTCTAAAATATTGGCCTGAAACAAATCAACTTTCATGTGAATATTATGGTACCAGTATATGATGATTAATTCTGTAGCCTGAGTAGTGCTCTTGAGCCTTTTTCTTTAACATTACAAAGATAAAAAAAAAATTGTTTGGGAAAGATTCCATATGCCACACTATACTTTCATTGTAAGATAAAGTAAACATGACATAAACAGATCAACCTTTTATTTTCATGAACATAACTTTTACCATGATAACCCCATCAGAAATCATTTAGTTTGAGATTTTCAATGGCAGAATGTTTTCTTTTTCCCATATGTCCTTTATTAGTGATTTGTATTATTACAGATCGTTAATACCAATTTTCGAATACCATACACTGACCTGGATTTTGATATATTCTTCAGAAATCTCCGTCAAGCTCAAGCCTCACTCTGGATCCAATGGCCTATCCTGACTTTTCTGAGCCTTTCCTCTTCATTTGCTGGGTTGGTTCTGTATGCTCAGTACCACGCCTGTGACCCCATGAAAAATGGTCGCATCAAGAACTCTGACCAGGTGCAGATATTAAATGTTTGTTTTGTACCTGAGCACTAAGTCGTATCTGTTGTTTTAAGGGTAAATAAGAAAGTTGATCATCAGTATAAATTTCTTAAAATTATTTTATTTTTTTTTTACATTAGATTGAGTAGCCAGGTGATTATTAAATATATTAAATATATTAAGTGAGTGTGTTAGCAGTTTTGATGCACAAGACTGGGTTATAGTGATGAGTGATTTGAATGCAAAGGTGATTAATGTGGCAGTTGAGGGAATAATTGGTGTACATGGGGTGTTCAGTGTTGTAAATGGAGATGGTGGAGAGCTTGTAGATTTATATGCTGAAAAAGGACTGGGGATTGGGAATACCTGGTTTAAAAAGAGAGATATACATAAGTATACGTATGTAAGTATGAGAGATGGCCACAGAGCGTTATTGGATTACGCGTTAATTGATAGGCACGCGAAAGAGAGACTTTTGGATGTTAATGTGCTGAGAGGTACAATTGGAGGGATATCTTATCATTATCTTGTGGAGGCTTAGGTGAAGATTTGTAGAATTTTTCATAAAAGAAGAGAGAATGTTGGGGTGAAGAGAGTGGTGAGAGTAAGTGAGCTTGGGAAGGAGAATTGTGTGAGTAAGTAGCAGGACAGACTGAGTACAGAATGGAAAAAAATGAGAACAAAGGACGTAAGTGGAGTGGGGGAGGAATGGGATGTATTTAGGGAAGCAGTGATGGTTTGCACAAAACATGCTTGTGGCACGAAAAGCGTGGGAGGTGGGCAGATTAGAAAGGGTAGTGAGTGATGGGATGAAGAAGTAAGATTATTAATGAAAGAGAAGAGAGAGGCATTCGGACGACTTTTGCAGTGAAATAATGCAAATGACTGGGAGATGTATAAAAGAAAGAGGCAGGATGTCAAGAGAAAGGGGCAACTGGTGAAAATGAGGGCAAATGAGAGTTGCGGTAAGAGTATCATGAAAATTTTAGGGAGAATAAAAAGATGTTTTAGGAGATGAAGACAAGGGAACAAATGGGAACATCCGTGAAGAGAGCTAATGGGGAGGTGATAACAAGTAATGGTGATATGAGGAGATGGAGTGAGTACTTTGAAGGTTTGTGGAATGTGTTTGATGATAGAGTGGCAGATTTAAGGTGTTTTGGTCGAGGTTTTGTGCAAAGTGAAAGAGTTAGGGAGAATGATTTGGTAAACAGAGAAAAGGTAGTAGAATCTTTGCGGAAGAGAAAAGCCAGCAAGGCAGGGGTTTGGATGGTATTGCAGTGGAATTTATTAAAGAACCGGGTGACTGTGCCATTGACTGGTAGGTATGCTTATTTAATGTATGTATGACTCATGGTGAGATGCCTGAGGATCGGCGGAATGCTTGCGTAGTGCCATTGTACAAAGGCAAAGGGGATAAAGGTGAGTGCTCAAATGACAGAGGTATAAATTTGTTGAGTAGTCTTGGTAAATTATTTGGGAGGGTATTGATTGAGAGGATAAAGGCATGTACAGAGCATCAGATTGGGGAAGAGCAGTCTTCTTTCAGAAGTGGTAGAGGATGTATTGATCAGGTGTTTGCTTTGAAGAATGTATGTGAGAAATACTTAGAAAATCAAATGGATTTTTATGTTGCATTTATGGATATGGAGAATGTATATGATCGAGTTGATAGAGATACTCTGTGGAAGGTATTGAAAATATATGGTGTGGGAGGCAAGTTGTTAGAAGCAGTGAAAAGTTTTTTATCGAGAATGTAAGGCATGTTTACGAGTAGCAAGAGAGGAAATTGATTGGTTCTCAGTGAATGTTGGCTTGCGGCAGGGGTATGTAATGTCTCCATGTTTGTTTAATTTGTTTATCGATGAGGTTGTTGGGGAGGTGAATGCAAGAGTTTTGGAAAAGGGGTCAAGTATGCGGTCTGTTGTGGATGAGAGAGCTCTGGAAGTGAGTCAGTTGTTGTTCACTGATGATTCATCGCTGGTGGCTTGTTCGGGTGAGAAACTAGAAGCTGGTGACTGAGTTTGGTTAAGTATGTGAAAGAAGAAAGCTGAGAGTAAATGCGAATAAGAGCAAGGTTATTAGGGACAGTAGGGTTGAGAGACAAGTCAATTGGGAGGTAAGATTGAATGGAGAAAACCTTGGGGAAGTGAAGTTTTTCAGATATCTGGGAGAGGATTTGGCAGCGGATGGAACCATGGAAGCGGAAGTGAGTCATAGGGTGGGAAAGGGGGCGAAAGTTCTGGGAGAGTTGAAAAATGTGTGGAAGGCGAGAACGTTATCTCGGAAAGAAAAAATGGGTATGTTTGAATGAATAGTGGTTCCAACAATGCTATACGGTTGCGAGGTGTGGGCTATAGGTAGAGTTGTGCGGAGGAGGGTGGATGTGCTGGAAATGAGATGTTTGAGGACAATATGTGGTGTGA
>JAUUDZ010433631.1:0-13533 GCA_032361705.1 Panulirus versicolor
TACTGAAAGAGTTCTGTTCTTGTGTAAAATCGAGCTAGGTCTGGGATTTCAATAGTTTTATGATACTGTTGTGAAACATGCCAGCGAGATTGACTTTGGTCGGAGTCAATATCACCGGCAAGTTCACTGTGAAGCAAATTCTTATCTTGTGAGCGATGGCGCAAAAGGATTACCAGAGGTCACAAATGGCCTTCGTCAGGAGAAGACGTTCCCACTTTCTGCATCTAGTCGGTAAAGCTTACCGAACATAACAACGTCAGTAATGAATCCAACTCTACCATCCTAAATGTAAATATCAACCCACTGGGATGTGAGCAAGACTCTCTGTGACCCCCTGTAGTCCTTTTGCGTTACCGCCCACAGGTCGAGCATGGGGCGCACATTGAACCAGCTGGGAATACCCGCAAAAATCAGATCCATCAGTCGAGGACAGCAGGTACGTTTTTCCCGCCCGCCCAGGCTTCGTCTTCACTTCTGCTTGGGTCGGTCGGTGTCCGGCAAGGGTGAACCCAAGACACACATTCGAATTCACCTCGTGTGTCCATCAATGTCGTTCATAGTCATTTTTCTTTGGTTAAATCCATCTCTTTCACAATTTAGTTAATCATCCTCCCCCTTTTAATTAAAAATTACCGTCTACTGGAGATTCAACCTCATTAATATTTAAGTGTAATAAAAATGGTAATGTTTATTCATCACAACCAATATCTTTTAGAATTTTTACGCTGGTCTTTAGCGTTTTTTTCCCCCCTCAGCTTAGCGCCATAATGCATAATACATGGTAATCTATATCGGGAATTAACATGAAAGACAGTTACCTATTGGTGCTAATGTAACGGGAGGTGAACTGTACCTACTGGTTATTTGTTGTCGTGGTCACACGTGTAAAATTTTCCCGGGCCACACTGGCCATGTTTACGTCTCGAGCCACACTGGCCATGTCCACGTCTCGAGCCACACTGGCCATGTCCACGTCTCGGGCGACACTGGCCATGTCCACGTCTCGGGCCACACTGGCCATGTCCACGTCTCGGGCCACTCTCGTCAAGTGAACGTCTCGGGCCACACTCGTCAGCTCGGGCCACACTCGTCATGTCCACGTCTCGGGCCACACTCGTCATGTCCACGTCTTGGGCCACACTCGTCATGTCCACGTCTCGGGCCACACTCGTCATGTCCACACTGGCCATACCCACTGACCACAAAGCTACACTCCAAAGATAGGAGTGGTAATCCACGACCGAGGATGTCGGGGCCGCCTGGCCTGTGTCCTACAACTACACAGGACTCTTGGTGGATCAACGGGACCTCCTTCGGCGAGGGTAAGGCCTTATGGGCTGGTCATGCTTCCCTCTCCTGCGCTACAGGAGAGGATGACCTCGAGCTACAACATGGACTGGAAGATGCTTGGATTACAAATTAATGTAACGGGTGTGTGTCACGCACACCATGGCATGGGGACACCTATCTCGTACATTACGGGATAGGAGGACGTGTCCCTGCTACGTTATGGAATGGGGACGTGTCCCTGCTACGTTATGGGACACGTGTCTGCTACATTATGGGATGGGGACATGTGTCCAGTACATCATGAGGTGGGGACACCTGTCTGTTATAAATAGACATAAGTGATTTGACTCCCTAATGATGACGGACGGAGAGCTGACAGATGTAATGGGCAGGGGACACGTGGCTGCCATACACTAAAAGGAGAAGAACTGTGGCTGCCATACATGTGCGTGGCTGCCATACATGTGTGTGGCTGCCATACATCACGTGGCCGATATACATCACAGGGAAGGGGCACGTGGAAGCCATACATAATGGGATGAATATCCAAGGAAGCCATAAATAATGGGGTGAGGGCTCATGACTGCCATATATCATAGAGAAGGGGCATATAGAACTCATACATAATAGGGCGAGGGTCCGTGGTTGCCATGTGTATGGGGTGGGGTGCATGGCTTCCAATTCCACGGGATGGGCTGCACGGCTTACAAATATATGGTATGGGCTGCAATTTTACCATGCGTTATGGGTGGGGCGCTTGGCCTCCGTGCATTATCCATACATAATGGGTGTATGACCCGTCCAATCTGTGGTGAGGACCAGGAGCTGCCATACATTATGGGTAGAGGGCCGTAGATGCCATGTATTATGGGCAGAGGACCTGTAGATGCAATACATCATGACGTAAAGACCTTGAGATGCCGTACATCCCGGAATGATCCGCAGATGCCATACACCATGGGGCAATGACCCGAGAATACAACAGTGGGATGGGATCTCGTGGCTTCCAATGGGAAGATGGTCATGAATTATGGGGAATGGGAATGTGGCTGCCAAACAAGGGAAGGGGCATGAGGCAATCATGCGCCATGAATGGCTGGAGGGCAAGACAGCACTAGCCACATACCTCACTTCTAAGGAACACTGGTTGAACTAGTCCCCGATAACCTGAAGCCAAACCCATATTACTTTCTTATCAATCCCTCCAACGCGATGGCACGACACTACGATGGTCTTGCTTTATGGTGATTATTTTAGGGTCAGGACAAAGGTAAGACCATCATCACAAAAGGCTCTTACCGGTGTGCTCAAGGGCCGCGTGCCATCGTGCCCTAGAAGGGTCGTGTCCTCGTGCGGTCGTGCAGAAGGGTCGTGTCCTCGTGCTAAAGGTTTTCAAGGCAGTCCTTACACGCAGCACCTGAACGAGAGCATCTGAAGTGAGAGCCATCCCTACTGAGCAACGCAAGGGTTTCCCTCAGTCTCCAAAATACTTTACTGCAACGGTCGACTGGGGTGACCCATTCAGCCTCCTACTATAACCCATCGTAAACTAAAACCCTCACGTTTCTTGCGTGGAATGTTCGGGCTCGTTGAACCTCCAGTTGTGATGACTCGCTCTCTCCAGGAATCAAAGGTTCTTGTGCCCCAGCGAAGGGGGTCGGTGGCTTTCAGAGATGTTCCGACTCCGGAGAGAGATCTTGGCAGGTGTTTTTGGTTCCTTCGATGGAGACGGTTTTTACTTGCCAACTAACCAAAGGGCATGATCCCTTGCCTCACGTTCGCCCCCCCCCCCTCCTCCCCTCATGTTTCAATCATTTTCTCCTCCCTCCTCTCTCTTCGCCTTGTCTTCTCTCCTCCCTTCCCTGGTGCTCATGTACGTAGCAATCTTCCTAACGCTTATATACTCGCCCAGCCATCACTCCCCCCCTGGCAGTTATGCATCTGTTCCTCTCCCTAGCAGTGACGTACTTGTCAATCCTCAAGTAATTATATACTTGTCCCATCCCGCTAGTTAAGCATTAGCCTCCCAACCCCTCCCAACTTGCTCCTACCGCGCCTAATGTGGGAAATGGTTACAAAACGTCACGTATACGAGATCAACATCACCAGAGATCATACAGTGGGAAATCGAACACAAAAACTACCTGTTCAGATTGAAAACAGGTATTAAATGTACAAGACGCTGGACCGAACCAAGTTAAAGATAGATCTATCCTTTCAACGTAGACTTCAGTGTAGCATCTCAAATACACTGGAACCAGATAACCACCCAATTGAGCAAGGGACAAGAAAGTACAGTAATTCAATGTGGCACAACATACATCACAACAAAACTAAAATTCCTTCAACACTCATAATAGTTCAAATTAAATTCCTATGACACCTAGAATGGGAAAAATAAAGTTCCTTTTACACTCAAAATGGTTGTAGACAAATTCCTATTCCACTCACTATGGGAGAATCTAAATTCCTATTACATTCATAACGGGAATATACAAATTTCTTTTTAAAAACAATGGGGAAAAAACAAAGTTCCAATTACTCTCATAATGGGAATGAACAGATTCCTATTACACCTGCGGTGAAGAATCACCTCGTGGGTATCGAACGCTGGAAGACCGTCTGGTGACTGGAACTGCATTATGCCACAAGAGCGGCATATTCACGTGCACTCCTGCACCACCCTGTGGCAGGTGGCGGAAATACGGTGGTACACAGAGTGCACAAAACTTGGCCTTTGATATCAGTCACATTAGTGAGAGATAAGTTAATCAAAGACTGGGCGGCACTGCTTGGAAGGAGCGACCGATGAGGTACTCTCAAACACGCTAGACACGTTGTTAGCAAGCCTAACGACCCATGTTAACAGCACTTACACCCAGGCAGTTCACTACCTGGCCTGAGTATGGTGGCTGTTTTCCCCAGGATGCTACAGCCCCATTAAGGTTACGATACAAAAGCAAGTCAAAGATTTATATCATTTTCGATGATAGAAAAAAAAAAAAATCTCAATACGCAGAAGGCAAACTAGAATTTGAACAACATCCAAATCTTTCAGGGGCCAAGGAACTACTGTGAGGATAACTCGAATCCTAATTAATAAACTGTGTGTTACACCACAACACTGGAAAGCATTGCGCTTCACACTTGCCACAATCTATATTTTTCTAAATCGTAGTGTGTTTTCATGTGTGTGTCGGACAGAAATGAGGATTGATTTTTGCCGCAAGAGCGACAAATTTACCCATCATGTGGGCAAGCGGTGGTAGAAATGAGGATACAGAATGCATAGGTCAAGGGACTGGACCTCAGTGATTGAAGTACATTGCTGGTTTCGGAGCGAGGAGTGTGTTAACAAGGACCGAGTAGTATTGTATTAATTATTCAGCAATTTACGTAATAAACGGATTCGATGATGCATTATGACACAGTAAGTGAACTATTTACGATATGCAAAGTTAGGTAACTTTTCAAGTATGCAAGGCAAAACATCTTCATTGTTGAACACTGGATGAAATGCATAGTGTAATGATTGGTACGAATTATCAATGACCTCGCAAATCTTACAAGTCAACTACATAATGCTGCAGGGCATAAGAGAGACGGGATAAATCTTCACAATAATCTACAGCCTAGCATGAGTCGGGCTATGTGAGCCTGCGGGCTTCCAACAGCTTGGGTCGACCAGCGACCCAACTCAAAAGCCTTGGCCCAGCCCGGACTGTGGTGGTAGAAGACATTAGAAAACTTCGCCAGGTATCCTGTTCGTGGAACCACATATGTATACAGTTCTTGGAAGATCATATGATGCTACATGGATCTGTTTTTGTGGGAAGCCTAAGTTACATTCATGAGCCCCTCCCCCCGTGTCTTATTAACCTCGCTCTTCTATTGTCCATGAACTCCCCAGTGCTGTCCACAATTACTTTCTCTCTGCTTAGCTCCTTCCACGAAACCAAAAAACTCTTGTTGCTGAAGAAATGCCGCCTCACGTCCCTCCGTACATTTTTCTGTCCTTCCTTGTCATCTCCTCTTGTTTCTGAATCTCTTTTGACTTCAAAGGAATGCGTTAACATCGTCACAGTCCCTCACAGAACTGAATTTTTTGTGGGTGTGTTTACAACTGTGTGTACCTGCTTCTTTGGACGTACGCGCTTGTGAGTGCACGAGTGCCTGTATATGCCTGAGAAAAAAGGTAAAGTTACAATGTCAGGTCTAGGGAACTGAGAAGGGTTTAGCACAAAAATAAACCAGGCGTAGCAAGAAGGGTGAGGAGTAAGATGTGAGCGCCTGGGATGGAGGAAGCGGTGGTGGTGAGGTCACATTCAAACAGGGACCGACAGAGTGTAGGTAGGCAGGTGTACACGATGGAAACGTGGTGTAGACGGTGGCAGGTGTGTGGGGCAAACTGCTAAACGGTGGAAGACCTGGGGCAGGAGGGAGAGTGTGTATACTCTGGTGGGTAAGGCAATGAGGAAAATGGACAGGAGGATGAACTGGTGAGAGATGATGGTTAGAGAGATGAGGTGGCTTCGGCTGCTGGGCAAGAATGAAGTGGGAGGTCGCAAGGGAGGGAAGATGGGGGAAGGGACTTCGCTTAGGGAGAAGTAAGGTCAGTGAGAGGGATGCAGGGAAGGAAGGAATGTCGTACGAGAGAGCGAATGAAGCTTGTTCGAGAAAATGTTGGTGGAGGTGAGCGAGGCAAGGAAGGTCTGTGTGAGGGAGAGACCAAGGGAAGGTTGGCGGGAGGACGCGAGGGAGGGAAAGTTGGTGGGAAGGGACGGAGCAGAGGAAGGTCTGTGAGGGAGTGAGGGAAGGCTGGAGGGAGGGAGCCAAGATGGAAATGATATTAAGGAAGGTCTATGTCAGGGATGGTGAAGGCTAAGAGGAAAAGAGAAACAAAAGGTATGGCGGGATTATAAAAACAACAGCAATACTATAGGAACGTAGGTGAGTGTGTGCTATATTTATATCATGATGACGGAGCTAAGCCACTTCAAGGGGCGAGGGGCGACCTGGGATCCTGCTGGCCTCTGGGTACACTATGAGACCACCGCCCGCTCACGCCGCATCTACAGCCACACAGAGAGAGAGAGAGAGAGAGAGAGAGAGAGAGAGAGAGAGAGACAGAGACGAAGCTGGAGAAATGAAAGCAAAAACTGAAATGAGAAAAAGGGCAGTATACGGAAGAGGACGCAAGGAAAGGAAGAGGATAGCAAGATGAGGATGATGCCACGGGAGGTGCGACTATCCACAAGGTCCACCTTGGTACAAACTGGTGCCAAAACTAGAGCGTCAGCTGATCCTATAGCACCAGAAGTGGCCAATGTGAGGTGTAGGCAAGGGGAGGGGGGGGTAACGGTTAGAGGATCAGATACGAGAGGGGCGAGGGAAAAGAGCCGAGGGAGGTGGACATTAAGGGGAGACTCCGATTGTGTTGCAAAGGTTAGGATTCCCCACCGTGCTGCCGGACACCCCGATCCTAAGCCGTCCAGTATGGTGGCCTAATGCGACTCTGCTACATTCTCCCACCATAACAGTCCCCACCTTGGTATGGTCCCCGTAGCTACAATATAAGGTCCACTCTTAAATACCGTGGGAGACAACCAGTGCCTCTACATGAACCGCATACCACAGCCCACCAGAGCGAGGCAGTAAACCTATCGGAGTTAATAAAGGATACACACAACAGTTCAACACGTACCTTATCCCTACCCGTACTCATTCAGACATATAAAGCCCTGCACAATCCACCCTGCAAGAAAATTTCACACTAACACTGCCACATTTATCTACGCTGAGTGCATCCTCACCACGGTCCTGACCACCTCACCATTCACAAGACGAGGCGGTGGTGGTGCTGCATGAGGCTCGGCACGAGGCAGTCTGGGGGGAGCACACGGCTCACTGTTTAACTCCGCCAACTTTAAGACCGTCTCCGGACGGGGCCACGTGGCCGGGGATTCCCCTGACGAAGGCTTTAAACTGCCTACGGCTCCCGTGGCCTGGGAACAACGGCACGGGGAGGAACCTCGGCAAACAAGTCATCTCAGGTCACTTGTTATGCAAAGGAGAATTGACTAGCGAGCTGGAGAAACGACAGGAGGGTCTCTTAGTAACCGTTACCACATTGTTACATTAGTTACATTTAGTTTAACACTGTAATCCCTCCCTTCTCATCGACTCTCCCATCTCTTACACCTCTATCCCTCTGTCTCTATCCTTTGCGCCCATCCCTTGCATGCCTCCACATGAGACCTCCCCGTAGCGTCTCAAGGGTCAAGATGTTTGCCCGAGAGAAGCAATATCCGGTTAATTTACCTAAACACACGCACACACACACACCATATGCCCCGCAGGGAACGCGCCGCCACAACTTGCCTGCATTACCATCCCTGCTGGCGGCACTAACCCACTACCATCCCCTTGGCGCTGAGGAGGCAACACCAGGCACTGAAGATGCCAGGCGCCCCCGAGGGAGTGATCCAGCAACCGGCAGAGCCTTACCTGGCCCTCGCCAGGCACGCAAGGCTCGCCTCTCATGGCACTCCTGCACCATTTGCACGCTCTGATTGCCGTCTGGCACATGCATGCCAGGCTAACTTGACATCACAATGTATAGCGTCTTGCGTCGGTGAGAGGGGAAGGTAGTGGGGGTCGTCTGGCGAGAACGAGGCAAGGGTTCAAAGTGTCGCTACTGAGTAGGTAGGTCTAGGAGGAGCTAAGGAAGAGAGAAGATTTAGGGAGGTATAAGACGAGTAGAGGAGGTCTACAATGAGCTACGAGGGGTAGGTTAGGTTAGAGAGGGAGGTCTTGGAAGAGGAAGGGAAGGTGGTCTTGAAAGAATAAAGAGGGAGAGAAGGTTTACGAAGAGCTAGGGAGGGAGGGAAAGTCTAGGATAAGCTAGAAAGGGGTTAGATCTAGGAACAGCTAGAAACGAAGGTCTAGGAAGAGTAACGGATGAGGATAACATTTAGGAAGAGCTAAGGAGGAGGAGATCTAGGTCCACATAGAACTAGGAGGTGCATACGGTCAAGGGAGGGAGAAGAAGAGAAAATATGAGCAATAGGAGAGAGAGAGATATCAAGTTAGAGCTAGATATACAGGATCCTGGAAGAACTAGAGAGGAAGAATGTCTAGGAAGCTTGATCATGATTTTTGCCGTAAAACCAGCTTATTCATCATGCACTCGTACCCATCCTGTGGGCGATGGCGATAAAGAAGACAGGGAAAAGGTGTATGGTGAGCAAGAGAGAGGAAAGGGTCTACGAACAACCAAAGGAAAAGAGCAAATCAAGGTCAGGGAACAGCTATAAAGCGGGTTGGGAAGGAAGATGGTATTAGGTAGAGCCAGAGATCGTTCACAAAAACCAGAGGAGCAGCCAAGAGCTAAACATGGGAAAGACGATCTAAGAAGAGGTAGGAAAAACAAACGCGCTAGATGATGCAGAGAGAACAAGAGGGAGTTACAAGGGGAGGCATCGGAGGGGGAGAACACATCGGAGGGGACAGAGGGAAAAAGTCTCGAAAATGTTAAAAGTGGAGAAAGATATTCAAGAAGCCTATAGGAAAAAAAGAAATGATTCTATAATAACTGGAGGGAGAGGAAGATCCAGAGGAGCCACATGGGTTAAAGTTAAGAGCTAGAGAAGGTCTTGGTGACCTGGAGAGGTCTAGGAAAGGCCAGGAGGAGGCCAGAGTGAGGAGGAGGAGATGGATTGTAGCCAGGAGGAAGAGGAGCTACAACAACAGTTCCTATGAGGAGGGAGGAGAGCAAGCCAGTCCTTGAAGACCACAACCCCCCACCAATGACCCTCCACACATACACACACGTCCACCTCACCACATCATCCTGACCCTGTCAAATGAACCGATACGTAATATTCCCCCCGCTCACCCTCACTACCCATTCACAAGTTTTAATGGCCTTCCACCAAAGGCGATAATTCTAACTTAAGGCCACAGTGAGCCATGACCCATTTAGGGGTCTCGTTCGCAGTCACAAATATGATCATTAGTTTCAAGGGAGCAGTTAGATCGACGTATGGCTCTCATCAACGTGGATAGACCGACGCATGGCTCACCGTGGATGACCGACGCATGACTCATCTTTAAGAACGTAATATCAAAGAATTCATCATCACACAAGTCAGACTAAAGTGAAGATTTGTAAAGTAACGCAAAATCCACAAGGGAGGGATTCAGGAACCTAACTTTATGAAATGTGAGCCTCTCGGTGCTTCACGGGTGTGGGGGTGTGTGTGTGTTGGTGGCACGAGTTCAGTAGGGGATAGTGGTGGTGTTGGTGCAGAGCGGTGATAAGTGTACTGGCCTTGGGCGTGGTGTCGGTACAGTGTGTGGGAGTGATTGTTGTGGCGGTGGGTGGATGTGGTATGTGCCGGGAGGGTGTACTTATCATACACAAGAAACAGCAGAGGTAACAAGACAGGTCCTTAAAGGGACACAGCTGTTGAAGGCATGAGAAATCACTCGGTTTGGACGACACTGTATTGAAACTTTACTCCCATCATACATTTTGTGGTACGACTGTCGTAAATGAGCAGCTGAGACAGCCATTATCTTCTGTGAAGCTTTTGCCTTCGGTAGCGTAAACCGTATAATGAACTCCGTAAACTGTCTGATTTCAAAGTGTGTCAGATAGTTTACATTTCAGGTCGGTAGCCTTCATGCAACTTTCAATCTTCCATTTCATGTGATGGGGTTTTGCGTGCGAGTTTTGAACTTTTTGAGATCATTCCAGAGACAAGGCAGCCTCTCCAGGATATCTTCAGCATCCATGTCAGAGGAAGCCTATGTGGGAGGGATATTCAAAGACCAGCATGTCACACTTAAATCCCAGGGTATCTAAAGGTAAGTAGTGAGGATAAGGAATCGAAGACTATAATCAAAACGTCTGTGATGGTAATTTCTACAAGCTCTAGCGATGAGTATGGCGGACATTTCAGTTTGTGAGGTAAATGATCAGTTGTTTATTCTTATATATGTCTCCATTACCAATGGGCAGCATCTGTCAGTGGGGCTTTGCATTCCTTCAAAGGGTTCCAAATGGTTGGCCTTGCACAGGAGCACACGGCCGCACTGTCCCCGACTCCCCTCAAGACCGATATGGGACGACGAACACTTACAGGCAACAAAGGGGATCACTGTTCTGGAGGTCGTTTCGATCCCATATCGTCAGGGTGATCATAGAGTTACAGGCCTCTTCATTCACACCGCTTCCTCAATACATAACTGAACCTCACAGTCGTCAGTGCACGTGCCTTCTGCTCTCAGTGTGCTAAATGGTATTTGAACTAGATTTAATCTCTGAAATAAGAATTTACATTTTTCCTCACAGGTCACTCTTTTGTTCTTACTTTGTTCTTACGTCTTACTCTGGGTTCTCTGTGATAATCTAATCCTACAAGATTGCCAGGTGAAAGACGTGATATCATCTGGCAGACTTCAGTCTACACACACACACACACACAATGATACTCCACCCTACTTATGAACGTGGAGTCGCGGGCAGATGTGACCAATGTAAAATCGAAGTGCAGTCCAGTAAACATGAGGAAAAAATGTTTTCCCACAACCTGTCCAAAACTAATCTACTTTCCAAGCGAGATGGATAGGTACTTCATTAGCCAGAAGTCAATAGATGTGCGGGGTTGAGGGAGGCAGTAGACGTAAGGGGTAGAGGGAGGCAGCAGACGTGCGGGGGTAGAGGGAACATGTTCATTCCTCAACTCAGTTGGCGTCTTGTTGATCTAGTTCCAGCACACTGATATACCAGTGGGAGTATCTGGGTGTGCGGGCTGCTGCTTCCAAGAGCTTGGTCAACCAACGACCTAACCCAGTAGCCTGAGCTCAGCCCGGAATGTGGGGTGGTATACGAGCCCCAAAACTTCACCAGTTTACTGTGTGGCCGCTGGAAACTCGAAGGTGGGCCGTTTTGTTAACTGTTTCTTTCCCTGCACCTCGAAGCTTTGGAGATCTCTACCCTCTCATATCTTTCCTAATAATTATGACCTGGTAATTTTTGAAAGATTTGCACTTCCTCCTAAATTCGTAAATATCTTTCTGTGTCTCTTCCTTTTCCTTATCATTAACCACTCTATATTTCAATTAAGACTCTACAATGATGTGAAATTTATTCCGTGACTGGGGCTTCCAACGTAAAAGGCAAATCCTCTTCAGCATGATGACACGACAATAACCTAAGATGTGGACTAGCCTTTGTTCTGATGCATCTGAGTCAGGTCAAAAGGCTGAAGACATCATACTAAAGAGTTGCATCGTCGTGCTCAAGGGGTCGCATCGTAAGGTCTTATTCACAGATTTACCAATACCATTAAAAGGTATGATCGTATTACGGAATGTGTATTATGGTGGATCAAAACTCTCAACAAAAACAAGTCCACAGAGTAAATAAGGTTCTTTGCTGATCAGTCTTTGGAAGAAAAATAAATATTTCTAAACTTCTTTTAGTATCACTCTTTGATAAAAACTCAAAAATTTGTCCTCTCGTTCACGCAGCGAATTTCAACAGACACCTGGCGCATTTCTGGTGAAGTCTTCGGGGGTGTTCACCTCCCACAGCCCGGGCTGGGTTCAGGCCATTGGACTTAGTGGTTGGTCGACCAAGACGCAACCCTCAGGCCTACATAGTTCCCCCACAGCCTGTCCAGTATACTCTTGAACTCCTCTACTGTGCATCATCTCCTATTTCTGATGGTAGCTGGCAAGGTGTCAAGTCTTGGGCTTCGGATGTTTAAGGAGAGAGAGAGAGAGAGAAATTCAAAATCTCCGTAAAACTTATATCCAGTGTATCGTACCCATCTATTACAAGTGCCTCAGTGTGGCGCGACACGCATCATCACCTCCTGTAACTTAAGACGAAGTTGAGTGAGGTCCTCCCAGCACAGACCCACCCACTCTGGGTTACATTGCCCGAAATTACGGGCTGCAGCAGACAACGGCCGCACTCACCAGTTCCTGGGTCGTGTCCACTGGCTACGGCCCGAAGACATGTTTCTCTGTGTAAGGCTAGTGTAACAACATCACAGAGGTCTGGGAGAAATGGAGGAAAAAGAAAAAAGAAAATAAATAAGGAAATGGAATGGGCAAGGAAAAGAAAGAACAACAACAAAACATGAAAAGTAGAGGAAAAAGACGAACAAGAACAAGAAATAACTCTTTCCCTCAGTGTCTGCAATACAAACGTGCCATGTATCAACGTGCGTATAAAGACAAGTCTTCTATACTTTGTAAAAAGAATCCAATGTTGAATAAATAAACAAAAGAGCTGTCTTTCTACCAAATCATCTATTTGTCTGTCTGTCTATCACTATAGCACACTATCCAAGTTTCCATAAGGTGACCCTGTTACTTCTGGCATCACATCAAATCTACCTTTCCAAGTTTATACTTTAGAAAACTAACAAGAAGTTTTCCAAGTATAGAGATGAAAAAGACAAAAAAAGCTACCGTTATTCTATGAAGTGAAGACGACAGTTTTCTAAGTAAACAAAAGTATTTTAATTTCCAAAGTCAAGGATATAAATTCCCATCCACACGGATGCCAAATGAGGCGCTGAACTTAAAAAAAAAATGAATACCATCCAATCTAGCTACTCCACACATGCCTCTAAGGGAATCCCTCAATGCCCCCTTTTCCTCTGCAAAACTGTCGTTTATAGACCTTCACCTCGGGTATGGTGGAGGGGGGCTAAAATCTTCACACGATAGTAGAAGTTTCATCGATGTATTATACAATCTCTGTGGTTCCTTTATTTTACTGCGCTCCTGCAGCATCGAGGCAGCGCTGGAGACGTTCGACTCTGAAGCGGGAGGACCCTCGAGGTACCACTAGGGTGCACTTCCTTCCGTCCCCTGGCGATAATAATACAGCCTAGTCGAAGTGACATCTGCTTCACGGTGCTCCTCTGCTACCACTTACAAGCGGAGTTCGGGAACATCCATTTTCAGAAGCCATGAGTATATACGTAGTAATATACACCTGTACCAAACAACCGACTCATTATATATATATATTTTCCCTCGTGTTCTCCAGACTCAAACCTGACTACGCCATTAGAAGGTCCTAACTCATCGGCGATTTCAAGATACGCCGAACGGCACTGCTGAGGCCCGCTGTACACCCAGTGCCCAGTACATCACAAGACACATCTTGCGACAGTTGCGACCGGGTCCACAGACTACCATCAACAAAGGGACAAT
>JAUUDZ010433642.1:0-13532 GCA_032361705.1 Panulirus versicolor
GTTGGGCCATTCTTTCGTTTATTTCCTTGCGCTACCTCGCTAACGCGGGAGACCGACAAAGTATAATAAATAAATAATAATACATTTCAATGTATACATACATATACATACACAGACATATACATATTCATACTTGCTGCCTTCATCCATTTCCATCGCCACCCCACCACACTAATAAAAGCAGATTCAAACATCAACACAGTGCAAGTTTTAACAATCAACTATACCTGCTGCAACTCTGTAGATGGTGTGAAAGCTCCTCGTGCTTTTTTTCCTAAGCTCTCCACTTGCCTCTGTTTTTGGGTCCACTTGCTGACATAGTCAAGAGCTGAGAACACAGTCTGAACTGCTAACTGCCTAAATCAGAGAGAAAAAATATTCTTTCAACTGAAGTAAAAAAAAAAAAAAAAGTGGGGTTCTGCAATAGACCACACTCTCAGATATAGCAGGAACTGTGAGGTACTGTAGATATCCTATCCTGCAATTTCACAAGAAAAGACAATATTGCATGGCAGTGTGGTTTACACCTGACATACTATATGTTCAAAAACTCTTTAAAAAGCAATGACTCCTATTGTCAGGTATATACTGAATCTGTGAATGGTATTAATAAAACATCAAAAATCTTCAATTCTACTAATCTACCGCATATTTTTTATTATTCCATTGTTTATAATGGCTGTGCAAAGCAAAAAAATAAAAGAATTACTTAAACTCTGAGGACAATGAATGGGAATCTTCCTTCTTCTGTTTTTCCTGCATTTGACTCATAACTGCAAGAACTTCTGTCAGAATCTGATCATGGTGATCAACTGCTTCCCGCAATACACAGACAAGAATATGAGGTAGAATGTACATGGCTGTAGTTGTGTCCCTCCGGAGAATAGGCTTACATGCACTGAACACCTGCAATAAAGAAAGTAAACTTTGCATGAACAACTTCACTATAAAATCTATCCAAATAAGACAATTTTCACATAATATCAGGGCTCATCTTTAAATCTTTAACCCACTCATCTATTTGGAGGGAATTAGATTTCACTTATCTGAGAATCATATCAGTTTATCTACAGACAATCTAATAGTGATTCAAAGTTGAAAAAGAAAAATTGAAACATGATTGTAAATTGTGATTTCTATTCTATCCATTTCCTTTAACTAGTATTACTGGACTCATCCCGCCTGAGGTTACACTGTGAGTGAAAAGAAACCTTTGGCAAGGCTCTTTCACTGTTACAGGAATCTTCATTTCCCTGCTACCAAAAGTAGCACAGCCTTGGGCCGCAGAAACTTTAGAAAGAGGGCCTGAGTGACACTAGAAACTGTTCATGGGTAATTATAAATAAAAGAAATAAAAATTCTTTCACTCTATTCCCATTATCATGGTGTAAATCAGCCTCTAAGTTCACTCTTATAAGAACAAGCACATTAATATAAACACTCCCCCATTTTTCACTATGAAAGAACCAATGATCTGTCATGTTTCACTAACATCTCCAGTCATGACTATGTCCTTACTACACTAAACAAATCCACTATACAATGTTAACCTTGTATCAGACCTCCTGTAGATATATGGTGCTGCAGGAACGGGGCCTCAAAGATCAACATTCAGTGTTTTCATGCTAGAAATTGAATTCATCTGATTTAAAGCATGAAATATGCCATGGATAGTAGCTATGAATGGATTCTATAGTCACCCTCCTTCTGTAGCATTAGCAGAATATAGCAGTATACTTGCCTACAAATGAAAGTGAGCAGCATTTGCTTCATAACAATGAGGACTTTTGTGATCCAGATGATAAACTATATGATGATAACTTACAAGGTTTTGACACCAAAGGACAAATGTCAATAGTTTTGTGTAAGAGCGGGATTCTGTGGAGTGGTAAAAATAGTTTGCCCAGGGTGAGGTTATGTATTTTGAGCTGGTGTTTCTAGGAAGTTTGTGCTGGGAATTTGCATGTTAAGATTGGTCCTGGAGATTTTTGTGTCCAAACAGTAGCCATTTGTCCAAAGTTCTGAAAGGCTGTTTTTGGAGGTAAACCAGTGAAGGCAGCAATAACTTCGGACTGAGCATTGTTTTTGGGTGATGGAGGTTTAGCACTGTGGGCAGAGATACTCATGGGATCCAGGGTTAGGGTTAATGTCACCAGTTTGTGCAAGCAGTTGGAGATGAAAGCCAGTTGAGAAAAACTTACAATTTCTCTCCTCCCACAAAAAGACTTTCTAAGCTAACTACTTTTCCATTGGCTACAATTCTTAATATCTTACTTTCTTGGACTAACTATTTTTCCACTGGCTACAATTTGTCAGAATTTCAATTTCTTCAGTAAGTATACTCACTTCTTCCAATTACTTAATAATTTCACATTAGAAAAAAAAAATCTGGTGTACCATGACTTCCAGGCTACTGGTGTATGAAATGTCCTATGATCTTAAGCTTCCAGAAAAAACTCTGTTTGAATCAGAGCTATCTCATGACATGTCTGCAAACTACCACCCACCAAATCATTATCACTATAACTAGAGTTCCAAAACTATTACTAATTAGAGGGTAATTAGTGATTGTCTTTAGGATCTGATCATTACCACTTCAATCATTACCCAAAACACAATCACCTCTTACCAGCTAATTAGTGTGGGGTGTACCAAGTGAGCATACCTTCCCCCTTGTGTTAAATGGGTGAATGAGAAATTAGGATTCTTTCCTGGTGCCAATTATACTTGCTTGTGACATAAGATATCTCTACATACCAATATCTGTCTACCCATCTATCTAACTCTGATGTAAGTTCCCTCCAGGAACTCTTATCAAGGGCGTGGCCAAGGCAAAAGTTTTCACTTATTCCTGACCTTGCATGCCTCCCTTGCATACACCATTCCACACATTCTTCCATTTCATACCAATAAAGAATGCCTTTTGTTTAAATTTTTACTGTGCAAAGAAAAACAAAGAGCTCTTAGTAATCATCAACAACTATCAAAATGCAGACCATGAAGTAATCATAAATAACGGGTCAACATTCATGAGTGAGTAGATAAGGAAAGAACTCCAATTATACTCTTCATTCTAAAGATCTCATGATAAAGAAGCCAGATTTACATGATAAAAAGCATTTTGAAACAATACAATAAATTTGGAATTTGTGCCTGACCTGGCTTGCTTTCTCCCCTTTCAATATATCCACAAGAGAACATGCCCAGTTAGTAAGCCAATGATGAAATGACCGGGCTCGGGAGCTTCCATATATGGGTGATGGAAGGACAGATGATCGACTTGTGTTAGTAGTTACAGTGTACTTTGAGGTCAATAAAGGGTAGATGATCTCTTGTAGGTGGTATCTTAATTGCTCCCATGCTCTTGAACCCATTTCAGTTGCTCCATCAGATCCACTTTCTCGAATACCATACAAACGAGTTACCTCCTGCATTGGGGCAAAAGAAAACACTTCATGATAATTTTTTCAGGTTTCAGAATAAAGATTACATTATGTGAATTAATTATCCAATCAGTCCAAGATCATGAGGTAGATGATTCTATGAATAAGTGGGGTAATCTAAGAAGTTAAGATACAGCAAATATAACCAATAACATATACTGAACTAGTTGGATATATATAATGAAAAGTCATTGGATGATATAACTGACATGTAAATATGATATATCACTGTACGTATCAGTATGTATGTAATTAACTAACTGGACTGTAAGGATTAAACAGGTTGGTTTAAAAGGAAGACCACCTGTGACACAGGGAAACAAGAGTGAAAAAGTATTGGAGGAGAAAGAAAACAAAGGAATTCAAATAGCAACAGACCACTGGGTCCTTTCAAGGCTCTTCATAATCATGGATCTGCATTCATCAAATGCACAACCTATATTCACTCTCAAATATACTTTTTGACACCTACCTGCATAGCATAGGAAGCACAGGTCTGGGTGTTGGCATCTGTGGCAGCCAAGAAAGCTCTTCCTAACTCAGTAACCAGATTCACAACAAAAGATTCTGTTTCTATGTTCAAGTGGATCTCATTCAGTTCCTCTGCATATAAAGAAAAATAATGAATAATAACAAAAAATCAATATAATGACAAATAAAAGTCTTTCACATGCAGAATATATTCTCGACGTCCCTGACTTACAAGCATCTGACTTACAAACAGGCTCCAAAAAACAATATTTAACTCCAAGTTCAACATACAACCAATTACTCAAAGCTAAAAAACAACAAAACTGCATTTTCATTCATTAACTGTTGCTTACATTTAATTTGGAATACAATATCTAATACATAATTACTGTCAAGTACAGGTATTTATTCTAATCTTATGCATTTCTACATCTGGCTGGGAAGAAGCAATACAGCTTTAAAAGAGGTAACAGGTTTGTGAAGCAGGTGTTTACTTTGAAAAATGCGAGAGAAATACTAGGAAAAAGCAAGTCAACTGTATATAGTATTTATGGATCTGGAAAAAGTATTATGACAAGACTGACAAAGAAGCCTTCTGGAAGGTGCTACAAATATATGATCTGAATGAAAAGTTGCTACATGCAGTAAAGAGAATTCACCATGAGAGTACAGCAAGTGGACAAGCAAACCAATATGGCTTTTTCAGTGTGAGGTCAACTTGTGATCTTTTCTCTAATGTGACTCACCTCTGGCCCTCTTATATAACTCAGGGATTGTGGCAAAACTTATGTTGAGGACCTTGACATCTCCACACCAGTGCTGAGGCCCTTGACAACTACTCAGCATTTGACAGGGTGTGGCATAAGTTATTGCTTTCTAAGCTTCTTTCCTTTAGTTCTTCTGCTTTTCAATGTTCCCTAAAATATGCCTTCCTCTCTGGCCAAACCATTGTAATAGATGTTGATGGTGTGACTTCCTCCTCTTATTCTATTAACAGTGGTGTTCCTCAGGGTTCTTTCCTACAGCCTACCTTTCTTCTTCTCTCCATAAATGATCTCTCATCAACTTCTAACCCTATTCATTATAATGTTGATGATTTTACTTTACACACTTCATCTTACTTTTCCCCCCTTATTCCAACACTCATTCTCTTTCTCTCACTGTATACATCTCCACTTTCAAACTATACCTCTACAACATCTCAGAAAGGGGAAGCAGCAACCAGATTAAAATGAGCAGTGATACAATCTAATTTCTCCCTATATCTCCTGTCACTCATTTTCCCCTGTTCAAACTGAAACCACAATTCAACCCTGTAATAACATAAACATATTAGGTCTCACCAAGTCTTTCACTTTATCCTGGAAACTCCACATGACCAACATCACAAAATCTGCTTCCCCAACAAATAAGATATCATATTTAAAACTACCATTAGCGGTCTTTCCTTACCTTTAATGTTCGAATATGTGTACAGTCGACTAGGGTCTATTGCTCCTAAGAGGCCCAGACACTCTGCTACTGCCACCTGAACTTCCTCCTCCACCTCACGGCACTGACCTGACATTGGAAAGATGTTCTATAAAAAAAAATAAAAAATCTGAAACAACAGCCATTAAATTCACCATTCTGCAAAATACTATCTGCTCTTTACATAGAGAAATTCAAAATAATTCAAAACAAGAAATACCTGTGCAACAACATTCATCATTAATACTCTATATAGATGAAAAGAAACCTATGTTTACTATAATCAATTCAACGTTTATTTCTTTTAGATAATGCCTCAGTAGTGATACTATAAAAAGACAAAAGAAATAAAAGATGAATGTTAAAATTACAAAGGCATAAGTTGGTTGAGTGTATCTGGTAAATTGTATGGAAGAGTGGTGATTGAGAAGGTTATGGCATGCACAAAGCATCAGACTGAGCAGGAAAAGTGCTTTTTTCAAGAATGGGAGAGAATGTATGCATTAAGTCTTTACCTTGAAGAGTGTGCATTAGAAATACTTAAAAAATCAGGATTTATGCATAAATTTATGGATCCAAAGAAAGCATATGATAAGGTCGATAAAGATGAAATGTTTGATCCTAATTCTTTTATCAAAAAATCAACTAAAAAATGAAAAACTATTGCTGAAGACTGGATACCATCAAAAATCAAGGTCAGATATGGAGAAGAAAACTGAGATTGAAAGAGTACGCTTACCAAGAAGAACACTAAATAATTCTGATACAGTAGGATGTACATTATCAGCATCTGTTGTGAGATGATGCACAGCTTCTTGGTTATGACGTAATGTATGGCGAAGACGAGCTAAGGCATTCAGTCGCACATCAAGACTCTCGTGACTAAGGCCTCGAAGTACAGCTGACAGTGCTCCTAAAACTTCTGTTGTGCTGCCCCTAAATAAATAAAGAAACCATTACAAAATTTACAATACATGAGACTCTTTGTATGGTCAGTGTAATAGTGCCACCAGGTGCAGAATCTTTCCCACAGATTTTAGCATCTGCCTAACTTCAGGCCTTCAAGTACTAATGACTCAATAGAACTATCTCACAGACAAGCTGAGGATTTCTGCAAGGTGGCAGTGGCTTGACCAAAATATCAAAGCTGATTACAACTTCCTTACAAAAAAGTACATAAGAGTGAAAACATTTAAGATAGCTGAATATACACAGATGAAAAATGGATGTAAGGACCCAGGAAATTATCAAAGGAGAATAAAAAATGAAAATGGAGTAATATGAAAAAAGTCTTTAAGAATCTACAACTGCATAAACACTTTGTCATTTACACTGAAATGTGGTGTTCTGACAGCTTCATGGTCATTAATACTGGTTGAAATATATCTATATCAACTTTTAAGAACCTTTATAAACATATAATTATACTAAATTTGCCTTAAAATCCTATTCCAGTTTGGAAAAAATACATAAAATTTCTTTTACAACTTCCCATACATCTCAGGCCATTCCAGCGACAAAAAGAACACTCTGCATGCACCAACCAGTTAATTATACTAATCTGACATAATCATCCTTTAATTCTAGTAGAACAAAGTTTTCTTAATCTAATGTTTAATATGATATCAGGAGAGGATGAAGCAGTCATAACACTGGAAATCAATAATAAATATGGAGATGGATGTAAAACAATATGGCCAGCAGCTATGGCTTATGGAGAGGTTTCACACTTGCAACTAAGCTTTACAAACACAAAATGGTACAATCAGTATTAAGATTTATTTCTATAAAACACAAGGCACTACTTAATAATGTACAGTATGTAAGTGAAGTATATCACATATAAACAATTCAACAAACTGAATATATGTTCCATTCACAATCCAACCTTACTTCACAACTTGCAGTTGGCGCTCTATGATTGCTTGATTGATCTGGGACAAAGCTTCATCCTCAGGAAGAAGAGGCAAGTTCCCAAGTAGTGGCTTTATTGTAGGCATCTCAATCTACAAAAAAAATTACATACTGAAAGACCATGCAAAATCTATTAAACAAAGCAAGCTATCTTAACCATAGTACCCAAGAAAAATCAATAATGCTTCTTCCTTCTAGTCATCCTTCAATAAACGTGTGCATGGCTACATTTCTCTTTTCTTTATTTCTAACATTTTTAACCAGCAGAGCAAGAACACTACAGGAAGGCACAACACATAGGGTATTCAATATTGCTCAAACCAAAAGCACTTTCAGCTAATGACATGGCTGACATTTTTCTGTTTAAAACAAGTCTATCAAGCTAAGAATGGAAGTAAAGAAAGGATTAAGGGACAGCATAGTACTCTCGACCCTGACCTGTGCAGCCTAAACACGAACATGGGATGAGTCACAGTCCAGGCTCAGGAAATGAGTTAATCAAAAGGGGCATATAGTATGCCTAGATGGAATGAACAAAGTAATGAAGGGGTGAATGAGAGATCTGGTATGGCAGGGAATACAAAGGGAATGAATTGTGGAGTGGTAGAGTGGGTGATATGTAATACATTATGGTGGTTGGGCATGTAAAAAGAATGCAAGATGGGGAATCTATATGGATAACATATGACAATACAATTAAAGGGGTTGATAGGCAGCCAAAAACCAGGGAGGTATATTACCAGTACTACCCACCTGGGTATCAGGAGAGTTAGTGACATCTGCTTAGTGAGCCAGCACTTTTGTGATTGTCAAGTTGCACTCCTCTGACCCAGGTGGCTGTCTTTTCTTTCTGCCTCACTAACATGTGGGCTACTGGCATTCTGTCCACAAACATACAAAATCTCCTTGCCATTGTAACACTTGGCGACACTTAACTCACACAGACACATTCCTACCCATTAATGCATTCACCAATATAGTACTTCACAGCACACATTCCAAGTATAGCAGCTACCACAAACAACAAAACAAAAGTATTTTCTTGTTAACTTACATGAAGTCCCACCCACTAATTAAACAGGTCCAGTTAACCGATTCAATCCTCAAAATGTAACGTATGTCAATGTCTTCACCTCATTTAAATCATATTCTTGCTCATATCATCACCATTCACCTATCACATGTTTATAAACACAGACATATTTAAAGACATATTACCAAAATGTGGGTCAAGACTGGTGCCATCTGCTTGGGTCGTTCCCGGACCAGAGGTGTCACAACCACAACTACTTCTTCCACTAAACCCTCCATGGTACTCTCATCCAAGCTAAAATGAATGAAAGTCATTGCAATATTTAAGATACCATTATAAATCAGAATACAGTATATGAATAAGCAGTGCTATGCAATAATGTCTCAATATTACCTGTCTTGTGAACTGGGAAAATGTCAACAAGTTTCATAAATATTCATTGATATATTTTTCTCTCATCTTCATTTTTTGTGCACCTATGCTCTAAATTCCAATTGTACTATGTTATCTGTGTATATCTCTATCTAACCTATTTGGACCAAGAAAAAATAAGGTTAAACATCTATACATTAGTGATGGGACATGTACTCCGTCATGCAGACTTAATGGACAATCTATATCTAAATTCTCACCCAAAGTCTTCAGTCCACCTACAATTCTCCCTTGCATGACTGCTATAAACTTAAGCTTTTTCATAACCATTCCTGCCAATCACCCCTCCCAGATACCTAAAACATAAAGGACTTTAGACCCATCTGTATTCACTAATATTTGTGGCTGTCTCTCTTTCTCTAATTCACCAAGTATATCAATTTCATCTGTATGCAATACCTAGTAATATCCATCCTACTCCATCATGGTTCAACAGTGTATTGCAATTAACCCACTTCATTTATTTCATGAATAACATACATGTAAAAAATGTAACACTAAACTTTAATCTGCTTTATTCATTTCCAGAACACCCCATCTGCAAAAAATATAGCAATAATGCTGATATGAAATAGCCACGAGGCACTACATTTATTTGAAACTCCTCACTGAATTCATGAAAGCCACATACATTTTCTTTTTCACCTATGCCTCTCTTCACTTCCTAGCTAAATGCAAAAATTTGATTTATATGTCCACTTCTCATAATAATTCCACATCCTTGCTTGCACAAAAACTCTGATATGAAGCAGCCATGACCCATTTCATTCATTCCAGACTATTCACTAATATCATCAATTATTCTTACATTCTATTATATGCCTTTACTTAATCCATGAATCCCCCATACATTTTCTTTTTCCCCTATGACTTTCTTATTTCCTAACTAAATGCTAAATCCTGGTAAATTTGCCCACTTCTCTTATTCTTCCCCAATGAAGGACTCTGATCCTTTAAACAGTCACAACACAACCATATACTTTAACTAACAATGTTATGAAGGGATATTCCTCTGTAATTCTTATCATAATTTTCACTCCTTTTACCTTAACAGAGAAACAATAATTGATTTTATCCAATAAATGCTGTCCATATCCATTTAACCCCCATTCTTCACTATCTCACTCACCACTTCTTAAATACTTCCATGTTTTCCATTTTTCCATTCTGTTGCTGTGAATTCCCCTATGTTCATCTGTATTTCTAAAAAGCAATTCTGCTTTACCATGCTCCTCTGTTGCAACGTCCTAGTCTCCTTTCCCATTAAACAGTCTCCTCACCTTTAATCCTACTATACTAACAGCTTCATCTCTTACACTAGCACCTCAAATAAGTTTTTCCTCTCTCTATTACAAGCATAATTCTTTGTCATGAGCAATTTCCCAGACTTGTTTAGTAAACCCATGTTTTCACACAGACCTCCCTCTTGCTCACCAATCTCTTTCCAAAATAGCTTGTTCGACTCCTTTTGATTTTCATTCAATACTTGACAATAGGAATTAAAAATATTTCATCATCATATGTTAAGAGAATACAGAACTACAGCAAAGACAAAGTATAAATATCAACCACAGTAAACAAGGAAATAGGTGAAATGATGGATAGGTGTATGGCCATGTGGGTAACTGTAAAGAGTGATTACTTTTGGGCACCCGCAGCCTTGCAGGTGGGCCCCTTATGAAAAAGTACAATTGAGATGATGAAAAAATGTATGAAAGTCCATAAAGCAAGACCAGTGTTGACACTGGTAAGATAGCAAGCTATCTTGGAAAAAATAAATCCTTTTCACATTACCATAATTACTACTTAGTATCATTTCTTAGGACTAATAAGTATGTCAAAACAATATCTAAATAAGACAAAAAGTACAACTAAATTAAAAAGGAAACCTACTTGTACAGGAAGTTTGTCCATGCATGGCAACCAATGTCAAAAAATTCTTCATCTTTCAGTTTGAGAGCTGTTTTTAAGGATGCCAAAACCTTTCGGGAAACAGGAGAAACATATCGCCTACCCATTACTACCAGTAGATCACTGAGAGACCACAAGGCTGAACGTTTCTCTCTTTAAGAAAATAAAACATGAACTGTTAAAAGGGGGGATATTATCCCCTTTAACATTTTAGTGTTTGAATCATTAATAATAAGTGGTTAATTTGTTGTGCATACTGGTGCTGATGTGGGGGTAACTTGCACTGTCCACTTCCTCCTGTCACCTCCAAATATATACAAATACAGTGCCTCATACAGAATCATCTCTACAATCATAATCTCTGCTGAGTTCTACATATTCCTAAATGAAAACATCTATATCATAAATAATCTTCATATTCTGTCTACTTAAGTGTTCTTCAGTATCTATTCCAACACCATTCACACATTCTTTTATTCATCCTCTTATTGCATCCATATCAACATGTAATTCTATCCTTAAGATGGCATTACCTTCACATTACCATAACTTCCTCCCATTTTGTAATTCTTACCCACATCCATTCTCATAACTTTGTAACCATTTCTTACAATGCATGCACTCCATTAGCTAACACAGAATTAATCTCATATACATACAACAGTCCAGGTTGCATTAATCCTTCTAACAAGTGACAATGCACTTCATGACTCATATTCCTACAGTTATTACTCTTATAATTCCAACCATCTGCTTCCTTATAACTCCTCCATCATATCTATGATTCTACTCCACTATCCATAGTAAGAGTACTAATTACTACTAAACCCATTAATGCACCTGACCATACAGGACTGTCACATGCCAGACATGTTAATTTCTTAACAGCTGTGCACAATCATTTTAAAAATCATCACTAGGTATTTCACAAACACTCAGATACTAACAAGATGAGGCATCTCAATGGTCAGAACTATAAAACGACCACTGGGAGAGCTATTTCAACTATGCAAAGGAATGGGCCAAAGTATTCACGTAAAACTCTTTAAACCTGTATAAGCTATCACTCGTTCAGTGCAACGCAGAAGCAAAAATATTTCTACATCCTTTGATTCTGAAAACCACCTTTCATACTAAGTATCCTGCCACTGAATCACTCATTCATGCAATGGAAAACCCAGTTTCAATTCTTTATCTAGGCTTACATTCAAATCTTAGCTGAATGAATAATGGTAATAAATTGTTCGCGACAAACTCTTACCGGAATGAGTATAAGCATATCCATAGGAAATGCACCTGCATTCACTTATGAGAACACTATTTCTGGCTAAAAAAAATCAATGTTCTGTAGGATGACGGTAAATATATTTTTGTCTTCAAATACTATTCATAATGTCTACGAAACTAAGAAATGTTCTTATATTGTCACTATTTTGCCCACTTTGTGAGGGCCTCAAGTACAAAATACATGAGACTTCTAAACTTCTGCTACAATCAACAAAACTCATATGCAGGAAAGTAATATAAAGACCAATTCAAATTGTACAATTACAACTTACTTATACATAGTTGACAAAGAAACAAGTTTACTGTCAAGAAATCCTAAAATTCCAAGGAGGCGAGGAGCAAGGTAGTTGGCAATATCCTCAGATCCAAGAAGATTAGCTCCACTATTATCTGAGCCATTCTCTACAGAATGGGTTGAGCGGTGACTGTTGCTTTTCTCTAGAGTTTGCATTTTGGAAAATTCTCGCAGAACAGCATTCCGGTGATCATGCAGTCCGAGAACTAATTCATTGACCTGGTTCTGGTGGAAGAAAACATATCTATTCTATACAAACACTGTGAGGATACAAATTTTAGAAAACACTATCTGGATACTTTCAAATATCTATATGCTGTCTATCTATTACCTTAAACTCCAGTCCAGTTTTTATGGGGTGCATAAAATGCATACACTTCCTGAATTTACTCAAATCCTCACCATATTTCAATGAAACAAAGCAAATACACAGCTATGTAAAACTGTCTAAATATTTTGCTTTATACACTAAGTACATTCAGAGTGAGATTAATGCCTACATTCTCACTCTCCTTAAGTTCACTCTGTCTCCAGTGCACACACTCATGCATAAGATACAATTTCCACACTGAAGGCAATGAACAATCACTGCTTAATTATCCTACACTTATCACACATAAAGACACACACACAAAACATCATCACACTTCTTGACCTGTGGTCCTGCTTAGAGGACATGAGCATTGCAGGGGCCCCACAGAAGAAATTCTGAGAAAAGGAAGGCATGCTAAAGTAAGGCATATACCTAACCTAGAACAATAATAGTACATCTGGTGATGCTTGCCTTACAACTTAAGGGATATAATTTGACAATCATTATATGCTTAATGAATTCTGGAAATTATTTTATATTTTTCTTATCTTAGAAAACTATTTTAGAAATTAACCTATATACAATATATTAACAAACTTATTGACATATATATAAAATCGAATCTACAAATGTACTCCCTTTGAAAGACAAAGGTATAGAAAAGGTGTGCATATATCAAAATCTGTACATAATTCAAGACAAACCTGGACTGAACATCGCCTGATGTTCTCAATGTGAATGTCAGTTGTAGTGGCAATAAAGTTCAATACTGCTTCTTGTTCCCCTTCTAAATGGTGGAATACCAAATGAGCCAAAATATGCTGCAAAGAAATATAAATTTTACCAAAGGACCCTTAATTCTACTTCATGTCACCCTTCATTTGATAGGTATACAAGGAAGAGATTGAACTGATTCAGTATGGTATATGGGATGTAACATGCTATCCACGAGCTGAACCATCA
>JAUUDZ010433653.1:0-13531 GCA_032361705.1 Panulirus versicolor
CTAAAATTAGTGTTTTCCTGACACCAGCCAGTGGATCTTCTGGACATGACATACCTGGATATGTTGATGGCCTCCCTTCTGAAAGTGACACACCAGGATATATTGATGGCCTCCCTTCTGAATGTGACACACCCGGATATGTTGGCCTCCCTTCTGAAAGTGACACACACGTGTGAAATGAAAAAGGAAATCCATGTATTATTATCTAAGTCGGTTACAGAAACAAGATAAGGTCTACTAAACGCCGACATTGTTTCTATTCACCTATAAGCTTTTGAAGTCTATTTTTTCATGTTTTCGTAACAGATATGGCCCACGCCTTTTCAAAGGGGGTTTTTCCACTTCCTAAAAACCTTTGGATTCGTTCAACTAACTTTCTCGTATGAGCAACTTTTTGCATTTCAATTAAGGATCGGTCTATATGTTGATTTTTATGTTATTGAAAACTTTGGTTATATCACGAGTGTGATATAACAAAGTTTTAAACTAGAAGGCCTGGAGCTTACCCAAATATCAAATAAGAAAAACTATATGAATACTATCTACGTTCCCCATGTGTTGTGATCAATAACATTTATCTAATCTTTGGACCAAGTTTCTGTACTTGTTAGCATGACAATGGTCGAAAGACATAAGTTTATCTGTTAAGCTGAATTGTAGTCAGTTTCTGGTAAACTTCAGTTAATGATACTTCATAATGGATCACTCTGAAGGGGGAGAGAAAAGGAGGAAGATGTAGGCCATAACTTTGTCTGCTGCCAAAGGCTCTCGATCAAGGTTGAATGAGTCACCAGCTGGGGCAGCGGTGTCCAGGGCGCTACAAGCAGCGGCTGGGAGCGAGGCCTGGGACGCGCTGGCAACGCTGCCGCCGCTGAGGAGATGTAAACATGTCGGACGCGAAGGCAGACGACACGGGCGGCGATGGCAACAATCCGGATACTTCTAACACCTACAAGATTGTCATCATAGGTGCCGGCATGGCAGGATTATCGGCGGCAAACCACTTATTGAAAAACAACATAAATGATTTTGTCGTACTGGAAGCAAGAAACAGAGTTGGAGGAAGGATCATCGCCATTACCATCGGTAAACAGCGAGTCTTATGTTGCAAAGTGAAATTTCATAACTGCCTGTTACCCTTAAACTGACAAGGCAAGGGTGTAAATGCCATCGACTTTTATAATTAAAAGACACGGCACACTGGATGTGGCGTAAATTCCATGAATTGCTCATTAAGGGAGACTAGTACTTTAGAGGAAGAAAAGTCAGCATTTGAAACAACTGTAGTTAATGTACGTTAGTCTCATTATGTCATAGATTGTGGAATATAAGTGGATTTCTCATGAATGAGAGGATTTATCGTAGAGAACACACTGTTAGAGGAATATGACAGGACATTTTTCCCTGTTGTACTTTAAAAGAATCAATGATTGTAGGGGAGGGGCATGAAGGTCCTGGAAAACGATGAGTTAGATATTGGTAAAGGATGTGAAAGACGTATAAGTCAGCAGAGCCTATGACAAGAAAGCAAAACCTTTAACTTTTTGGGCATCATTAGTAAATCATAAGCTTGCTAGTGTTGCACTCAAAATTGCATATTTTTCAAATTTTATATTTTTGATGCACTGAATGTTGATAAAGGGGATTTAGTTTTCATGCCTAATGTCTTTCTTTATAATTTGCAGTTTCCTGAATTAGTGAGGTAGAGTTAGTGCCAGAAACAGATGAAGAAATGACCTCATTTGCTCACATTCATTTTCAAGCTGTCATTTGAAATTTACCAAAGCCACTTCTCCATACCTACAACCAGGCCTCACAGACTTTTTTTTTCTTTACCTTGCCCATTTCATATGCCTGGTTCAATTAATTGAGTAAAAAAGAAATATGTAATATACTAGTTCAGTTCTGCATTGCTATTATCTGTGAATATTGAATGATTTTGTTCTCATTGCTGTTTTAGTATTAAGAGAATACAATAAGTGTTGGAGCAATGTATTTTGTTGAATGATTTTAGTTATGGTGAAAGTAGTATATCAGGAACAGTATGGGGTTATTCAAAGTAAAAGTTGGTAATACGTATAAAAACTTAGAATGTATGGAAACATCACTTTGCTTCCCTAGTAGTCAAAAATTATCCTAATTCTGAATATTCTAGTTGAAATGTATTAGTCACATCCATTACTGCACCACCAAAATGATAAAGAAATCAACAGTGGATGTCAACAGAAGGCACAGTAAGTGGCTGTGCAAACAAATGTAGTGGATAGATTCTACTGTCATTTTTGCTACTAGGTGAGGTTAAGTGAAGTAGTTATAGGTTCTGTTGATTTTGTGCAAATTTATTGCTTGTGCATTGAATTCCTTGCATTTCACTATATGTATAACTCTCATTGCATTATTTAATAGTAAAAGAATGGAATGCTCCAAATAATGCTTCATAAATTTTTTTGTATTCTCTAAAGACTATACTGGCATCACAGTGCAAAGTTTCTCAGCAAGCAGCCATGTGATTCCCAACTGCAGACAAATGTTATGGTAGACTTCTACTATCATTTTGGCTTGTAAGTGAGGTAATTATATTGCAAGTACATAAGATACCCCACATTTTTCATGGTATGGATAACTCTTATTGCATTATTTAATATTTAGAAAATAGAATACTCCAAATCATGCTCCATAACTGCTGTTGTATTATCTAAACACTACATTAGCATTGCAGGGCAAAAGCGCCCATTATTCAAAGTCGATAGTAGTGCATAGCTAAACTTGTAAATTACAGAAACATTACTATTGAGGGACTGGTTTTTATAGATGTGACTTTTGTCATTGGATTTCTAAAGCAAGTTTTTTGATAATAGGATCAAATTTCATGGTTATCAGTCACAAAACAGAGTGAAGATTGTCATCATTTAGGTTCTTAAGAACCTTTCACTTATGAGATTCATGATTTCTGAGAGCAAATCTTTGTTCATAGATGTAATTGGAGCTGGAGAATGTATAAATCACAGTCTTCTCATGGAAGTATTGATTCTGATACTGAGGGAAGCATTTGTAGGGACCAAGTAGATTCTCTTGCATAAACGTACGGTGAAGTGTTTCACAATTTTGTTGATCTGTCATTTCTAACTTTACTGGTTCAGCTTCATTATGAGATGTGGAGTAAAGTTGTTGAAAAGTTGCAAATTTTTTTTAGTCTTGAACCCTTGGAAGCATTTCTTAAGCACTTTCAGTATTAGATAAGGCTTGGAGGTGAAGGCTGCATTGGGCCAACAGGTTACAATTTGTGGATTCATGAACAATTAGAACTTTATCTAACCCTTTAGCATCCAGAATGGATAATTATATAGTTTAACCCTTTCATTGTGTGATTGACATTTTCGGCCTCCCAATGTGCAAAAAGCAGCAAAATCAATTTATTAGTTAGTGCACAGAAGGTGTAAAAACCATGTACTGTATTGTTTTTCTGAATTAAGATTCAACAAATGTGTGACAAGTCTATTTCTCCTACTCTGTCTCACATTATGTATCTTATTTACCTGGATTAAGCAGATTTTGGCAAGCACTCTATGAGTCAGTAAGATGCAAATAACTTGGCTTATATCTCTTTATGTTTCTTCCAACTCAACATACAAGTATGTTTTTTGATGCTGAGAGGACTATTTATTCATATTATTTATTTTTAGTTTATTTATGTATTTATCATTCCCCAAGAGACCTCTCTAAAAAAGGGTCCGGGTGATACCCAGGCCCTCCTTTCCAGAAACTCCTGCACCCTAAGGCTGTGCTACTTCCACTAGAAGGGAAATGATGGATTCTTCTGAATGGAGAAGTTCTCTGAAGAGACCATGCTCCCAGTGGTAAACGTTTACCAAAGGTGACTTTCGCTTGTGTTGTAACCTCAAGCAGTCTGGTAACAACTGAGGTATTTAATCAGCATCCAAAGTTTTCTAAACCTTTTGATGTAAGAATACATGCCATTAATGGGAGTGAGTGGCTTGGACATAATCTCAATTTAAGAAGTAGGTTTTGCTTGGTTCCCTCCCTAGAAGATTCCTGAAATTGAACTTTGTAGGGACTGGTTGAAAACAGTGAAATGCAACTTTGTTTCTTTGCTATTCATGCAGATAATAAAGAGATTAAGTGGTGGATTAAAATGTAATGAAGGTGTAGGCTCTGCTGTAGTTATTGAAGAAGAATCTCATATAGCAAAACCACTAAGAGAATCTCATGCTTACTATAGAACAATGTGGTATTCATGCTGCAGTTGGATTAATTAAGCAGTCTTCTAAATAGAGGCAGTATGCTTCAATTCTCAGAGTGCATTCCAGTTCATATCATGCTATGCTCCAATGCATCCCATGGTTCAGAAATGTCCATGATTGTATTGCAAGGATCAACTAAGTGCATAAGAGTGTAGAATTCTTCTGGTGTCCTTGACATGTTAGGATCAGCAATGATAAAACAGCAGATGCTGAGGCTAGGGCCCTTATATATGAGAGTTATATCTGATAATGATATTATGAACAGAATATTAGATGTAACTGGCAAGCTAGGTGGGATCTGTGTGCCCAAAAGAATAATTAATTACAGAGATGTTGAAGTATGGCATTCCTCCTTCAGCAGAAATCATTTTGAGACTTTTTTGTTGACTTTGGACTGGTTTTACTATGGTGACCCATGGTGTGCTCCAAGCTATATCACACTGTCGTCCAGTATATGCTATAGTTCAACAAGTCCAAGATTGGATTTTAATAATCCAGTCAAAGCATAAGAGGTAGAACTGTGCTCCTCTCCCTGACATATTGGTATCAGCGATAATGAAGTAGCAGATGCTGAGGCTAAAGCAGCTATATTTAGCAGTTTGTATATGAGAGTTATACCTCATAGTGACTTTATGAGCAGAATAGATAATTGTTTTGGATATAAATGGCATGCTAGATGAGAGTTGGAAACTCAAAAAGAATACAGAACTACAGAGAATAAAGAAAGGTGTTAAATCATGGCATTCATCTTGCAACAGATTACCCTTTTGAGACTTCGTTGTTGACTGAGGATTGCTCATCTGATGTTGACCCATGGTCACATAGTGGGAGGAAACCTGCTCCGATATGTGACATGTGAAACTGCAGCACTACCGAATGCCGAAAATGTATGAGATTCTGAGTCAAATTTGAAAACCCAGTTTTAAGGGACTAAGTTGGGGGAGGGTTGTTTGTCACAATCCAAAGAACATTATATCCCAAATTTTTCCAAGGAACATTAATTGATGGAGGATTTCAGAGAGAAGCAAAGACTCTTCTGAATTAGAAGGAAGTAGCTCCAGGGTCACCTGAATCACTGCATGTTGAAAAAGTGGGGATTTATAAGGCACAAGCTACACCCCCCTCGTTAATGGTGCTCAATAATTTTGAGCCTTTAACACTGGTTAGGTGTTTCTTGGATTTCATAGCACATGCAGCAATGGTATCTCTCTTATCTGCCATGATTGTACACAAAAGGACAGGCCTTTGTACCATGTAAAGCATGCAATTGGTCTCCTTGCTCTTGTTCCCTCCACTCCTGTCAACCTTTCCTCACTCATTCTTTCTCTATTTCCGAACCATTTCAGCACAAATTCTTTTGCTCTCTCAACCACACTCATTTTTATTACCACACATCTCTCTTAACCTTTCATTACTTACTTGATCAAACCAACTCATACCACAAGTTGTCCTCATACATTTCATTTCCAACACATAAACCCTTTTCCACACAGTTTTATCTATAAGCCCCACACAGTTTTATTTATAGCCCATGCCTTGCATCCGTATAATATTGTTGGGACTACTATTCCTTCAAACATACCCATTTTTGCCATCCCAGATAATGTTTTTTCTTTCCTCACATTCTTCACTGTGTTCAGAACATTTGCCCCTTCTCCCACGTTTTAACTCTGGTTTCCATGGTTCCATTTGCTCTGTTTCCACTCCCAGATATCTAAAGCACTTCATATCCTCCAATCTTTCTCCATTCAAACTCAGACCCCATCTGACTTGTCCCTCAACCCTGCTGAACCTAATAATCTTGCTTATATTCACACTCATTCTTGACTCTCCTTTCACACACTTTCACACTCAGTCACCAACTTCTGCATTTACTTGCTTGAATCTGCCACCAGTGCTGTATCATCAGCAAACAACTCACTCACTTCCCAGGCCCTCTCATCCCTTACTGACTGCATACTCACCCCTCTCTTCAAGGCTCACATTTGTGTCCCTCACCACCCCATCCATACACAACTTGATCAATCTTGGTGACATCCTACATCCCTGATGTAGACCAACCTTCAATTGAAATCACTTACTCATCTCTCTTCCTGCTCTCAAACTAGCCTTACACTTTCAACAAAAACTTCTCACTGCTTCTAGCAGCTTTTCTCCCATGCCATGTATTCTTAAGATCTTCCATAAAGCATCTTTATCGACCTTATTATATTCCTTCTCCAGATGTATAAATGCCATATACAAATCCATCAGTTTTACTGAGTTTTTCCCAGACATATTCTCTAAAGCAAACACCTGGTCCACACATTCTCTACAACTTCAGAAACCACACTGCTCCTCCCCAATCTGATGCTTTGTACATACCTTTTCCCTATCAATCAGAACCTCCCATACAATGCCATTATATAGTAGTACTATGCATGCATTTCACCAGTCCTCAGGCACTTCACCATGATCCATACATTTATTGAAAATACCTGCTAACCAAGTAACAGCCCCGTCACCCACTTTCTTAATAAATTCCATGCGATACCATTCACTCCAGCTACATTTCATCTTATGCAAGGCTTCACCACCTCTTCTCTTCACCAAACAGCTCTCCACAACTGTATCACTTTACACACCAACCCGACCCAAACACTTTAAATCTGTTGTTCTGTCATCTCTTCACATTCAATAGTCCTTCAAGATATTTTACCAACTTCATTTCTTCCTCACTTAATCATTACTTTCTATAACTTCCCTTTATTCCCCCTGTTCCAATGTTCCCATTTGTTCTCTTGTCTTTCACACATTATTTACCTACTTCCAAATCATCTTTTTATTCTCCCTAAAGTTTACTGATACTCTCTCACCCCAACTTTTATTTGCCCTCTTTTTCAACCCCTGCACCTTCCTCTTAACCTCCTATTGCTTTCTCTTACACATCCTTCAGTCATTTGCACTCCTTCCTTGTAAGTACAGCCTAAACGCCTCTCTTTTCTCTTTCACTGGCAACTTTTCTTCATCCCGCCATTCACTGCCTTTTCAGTCTGCCCAACTCCCACCTTTCCCATGCCGCATGCATCTCTTGCACATGCCAGTGCTGCTTTTCTAGGTACCTCACATTCCTCTCCCACTACCCTTGCTTCATTTACTCTCACCTTTTGTCATTTTGCACTTAAGTTCTCATGGTATTTCTTCACATACGTATCTTTTCTAAGCTAACTTACTCTTGCCACTCTTTTCTCCCAGATTTTGTTTCCTCTCTTTTGAAAACTTCTTTAGAACTCTTCACCCTTGCCTCAACAAGATATTGATCAGTTGTATCATCTGCCCTTCTCAGCACAGTTACATCCAAAAGTTTTTCTTTTATATGCACATCAGTTGTTATTTAATCCAATAATGCCTGCAAGCCATCTCACCTACTCACATACACATACTTGTGTATATCCCTCTTTTTAAACCACCAGTCTTTTTTCAGCACACAACTCCCAAACTCTTCACCATCTCCATTCATAACACTGAATACCCATGTGCCTCAATTATACCCTCAATCTAATCTGTTATTGTTTTTATTTTGCTTGAGAGAGCTTTGATTGGAGCATACATTGCCCATGCCTTGTTGATTACAAAAGAAAAAGCATGAATCTATGATTTACAGCCCAGCTCTTATGTGTCAGTCTTGATTTTTCTTATATGATTTGTAATATGGGATCCAGATGTCACTGTCTTTGTGGTCTTTAATGTGAGCCTCACCGAGGACTACAAATAGGTTTTTTTTCTCTCTCAGTAAACCCTTTACAAATGGAATTATGTTTGTTTTGTGCAGTTTAAGTAAGTTAATGTTAACAGATATGAATGATGTTAATTTTATTCTCGTGATGTTAGGAGAATTTTACGAGATGTAGTTTTTCCTTTTTTCTTAAGATTTGCTCAATCTTTCCTTTTATGTATAGGTTATCTTGTCATCTCTTTCCTCAAATGTAAATTTTTTTTCTTATGTACTTGGAGCTACAATTACTTTAGAGTTTGCAGAAGACAAGTTTCTCATATGAAACAGTGAAACCAACAGTTTAGTCTTTCCTTTTCACACGTAGGTTATCTTGTCATCTCTTACCTCATATGTGAACTCTTATTCTTATGTATTTAGAGCAGAATTTCTTTAGAGTTGGCAGAGGACGAGTTTCTTATGTGAATCAGTGAAACCAATAGGCACCCTTCGGCATTAGAATTTTTTTTACTGATACCACTGTGCATCCCATTGTGTTTATATGTGTATGGGGTTATGATTAGTGAAGAATTTGTTTGAGAGGAAATTCATTTTTAAGGAATTTTGCATGTGGTTCTGTGTTTCTCATTTTGTACAGATGGACGAAAAATGGAACTAGGAGCAAACTGGATACATGGTATATTGGGAAATCCAATCTATGAGCTGGCCTCACTGCATGGACTTGTCAACATCATCCAAGAAAACAAACCGCACAATGTTGTTGCCACACTGCCAGATGGCAAACGTGTGCCATTCCACATATTACAGGTAGAATCTGCTTGTAATTGTTTTGAATAAAAATCGATGCTTATTTTCTTTAGAAATGCTTAGAGTGTAGTACAGTTGTTTTCAAAATCCTGTATACTGAAATATGAACTCACTGAACAGTATTCTTTTCATATGATGCTCTTTTCCAGTCATGTACTACTTGTTAGCCAATTCCTGTGCAAAATACATTTATACCTTTAACAGCCACATAGCACATGTGGTAATGTGCCACAATTTCTCAAGTTAACAGATCCCAGTCTCCTTGTTTTGTTCCTGATAACTCACCACTACACCAATCACTGCTGGTTTTATTTCCATTGCAAATCAGTTTTATCTTGGTTTCCTCGGCATGACTTACATTACTTTACCTTCCTGCCCCAGGGGTCACTTCTGCAGGGCTTCCAAAGTGCTCAGGAGTCTGGGAAAGTCCACCTGGTGGGACCACAGGTCATAAAGCACTGTTGTTGTTTGTGTATTTTTGTGGGGAGACAGTAGGGCAATTAAGGAATAAGTGTTCAGTGCCTTTCACTGTGAAAAATTATTCTTGGTCTGGAGGGGTCATACCATAAGATGAAATGGTGTTTGTAGTGTTGGAGTGGCCAGAGTATAGAGGGAAATGGATAACTTCATATCTAGGAAGTGTAGTTTCAGATGGATGTAAGTCTGATGTGGTGGTGTTTAGGATTGGGTTAGGAGGGTGGTTGTTTAGTGATTGTGTCTTTATGATGTGTATATGTTTTTTCATTGTTGTGCTTGGTAGGGGAGGGGGATCTGTGACTGTAGATGTTTCAGGAGTGAGACAAGAGTCAGCCTTTTATTTCTACATGTGGGTTGACATTTGATTATGGACTGGTTTGGATGAGAAAGGACTAGTGCTGTTGCAAAAAACTGAGTGCTGACCTTATTGAGGTGAGATTGCATTAGAAATTTTTTAATTGTAATGTGCAGGTGTTGAATGTTTGTGGTTGTGAGGCAGCAAAATGATTGTTCTGCATGCTTTTTTTTTTGCCTTATTATCTCAGCATGTGATTGAGTGGGTGACCAGGCAGTTGCAGTTAAAGCATCATTTAGGGTGGAGCCCTTGAATTTTTTTGTAGGGATTATTTTTCTTGTCCATATCTGGTGCCAGCAAATGTTCTAAGGTTGTGTAGGTTATTGATGGCCTCTATGTTTATTTTTGTGTTGTGTTAAGTAAATGTTATGTTGTGTTATATATGATGCTCAGTGTGAATGGAGTTTTGCTAAGTGGAGTGATTGGCCATTCAGGATGATACAGGAGCAGGATGATACAAGAGCACAGATTGAATTCATATGTGTCAGGAGTTAAGAGTGACAATAGACTTCAGTGGTGGTGCAGGTATTCTGTTTTGGGTGAGCTAGTTTCTAGATGTGTGATGTAGTGTTGCATGTTTGTAGGTGCTTGGGTCATGTCAGGGTGCTTTGTTGTGTCATCTGCATATAAGAGGAATTCCACTCTGTGTTCTGTGGGAGGTGATGGAAGGTTGAGTAGGAGATTAAAAAGGGCTGAGGTTAGATCTACTCATTGGGGAACTCCATTGTACAGTGTAAAGATTTTAGAGGTGAAATCTTTGTGAATGACTCTGGTTTTGGCCACCAGCTATGAAGTTGGCTAACCAATTTATGTTATTATAGAGGATGGTGTCAAGACTTGATTGTATGAGGTTGTCATGACAGTGTTGAATGCTTTGTTAATATCTGTTATCACTAATATTGTGTAGGGGGGAGGGTTTTGGTTGGGTCTAGCTATCCGGATGTGTTGTGTGATGTTTGTGTGATGTGTGGTAGTGGAGTAACTAGGCTTATAGCTGTGCTGTGTAGGTGAGAGTAGGATATTCTGGTTTATTCTGTTGTGGAACAGTTTCTCAAGAAGTTTTGATACTGAAGACAGCAGCAATATAGGATGGCATGAGGAGGGGGAATTGAATGGCTTGTAGGTCTCAGGATGGGTATTGTGTTTGCATTGTCCCAGATGCTTGGGAATTTACTGTGTAACCAGAGGTGGGTGAAGATATCTATATGAGCTGAGAGTGCAATAGGGCCAAAGTGTTTTATGTAGAAGTTGGGAGTGTTATTAGGGCCTGTTGCAGGCAAAAAGGGGTCCCACTGGTGTTACCAAACTTCCCATGCAAGAGGTTACACCACAAACAAGAAGTCTCCTTTAGTAAGACTGTATCATTGTCTGTTGACAGAAAAAAAGCACCTTGAAGCTTTGGAACTCTCTACTCTCTCATGTCTTTCCCAAAAACTATGATTTGGCACTTTTTAAAGGACAGGTTTTTCACTTCCTTCAAGATTTGTAAATACTTTTCCTTGTCTCCTCTTTTTCCCTTTCATTAAGCTCTTTATATTTCAATTAAGGCCAGGCCTTGCTGTGGACTTTTGTTTGTGACTGAAGCCTCCAACGAATAAAATGTCTTTTCTTGTTCCTAAGGAATCTGTCATTTCCATGCTCCTGCTTGGGTTGCAGCCTTAAAATTGCAGGAGCCCCTTAAAAGGGTCCTGAGGTTATATCGTGTTAATATTTACAGTACTACTTTATGGTAGTTATATTTGCTTGTGTCATTATGTTATGAAAATATGTTTCAGTTGAATTGCCACATTGGGATATATGATTGTCAAAGATACTGTTGATTTAATTGTATGAAGTAAAAAAACAGATTCCTTATTACTAAGCCTCTTATCAGAAGTCTTATGAGCTTACTTGGAGATAAAGCTTAAGGATAATTGCTGCATTGCCTTGCTTTTTTTTTCAGGAGATATACGATGCTTACTACTGGTTCTTCAAGCGGTGTGAGGAATATTTCTTATGCAAGTATCTTCCCCCTGATGGTGTTGAGAGTGTGGGGGCTCATCTAAGATTAGAAATATCACTATATCTTGAACAGTTCCCAGAACATGAGAGACACATTAGAAGACTAATATTCAACTACCTCCTCAACCGTGAAACTTGTATCAGTGGATGTAATTCCATGGATGAAATTGATCTCATGGAAATTGGCAGTTATACCGAACTCCCTGGAGGCAATATTGTGTTGCCAGGTGGTTACAGCAGTATTCTTGGGCCACTTACGAAAGACATACCTGAGGGAAAACTCTTGAAGGGGCATCCAGTTACATGCATCAGATGGAGGGCTGGATTGGAGGGGTTTAGCACTACTGACTCAGGACTGGGAGAAGACATTTCAAATAAACCCTTAGCAAACTCCGAGGTTCATCTTTCTGAATGCAAAAGTGGAAGTGCATCTCTTTCTACTTCTCCATCAAGGAAGTTACGACCTAAGGTGGAAGTGATTTGTAAAAATGGGAAGAAGTTTTATGCTGATCATGTAATATGTACCCTACCATTAGGGGTATTAAAGGAAAGTGGAAAAACGATATTTGATCCACCATTGCCGGATTACAAGATGGATTCTGTAAATAGACTATGTTTTGGTGTGGTGGACAAAATATATTTAGAATATGAGAGACCATTTCTAAATCCTGGGTTGTCTGAAGTGCTTTGTTTGTGGGACCCTATAGATCCCAATGAACCAGTGAATGAGCGTTGGTTCAAGAAGATTTACTCTTTCTCCAAAGTAACTGAAACACTTCTCTTAGCATGGATATCAGGAGAAGAAGCCAAATACATGGAAACTCTTCCATTTGATGTTGTCTCAGAAAAGTGCACTGAAATCCTTCGCCAGTTTTTGAATGACCCCTTTATACCTAAGCCGAAGAGGTGTATCAAGTAAGATAATTGTGATTTATATGTAGTGGGTTGGTGATGCCTTTGGTGGGATACACTGAGTGTTTCTTAAGTGGGATTGTTGCTTTATATAAAGTTTATATCACTTTTTTTCATTTAATGAAAATAATTAGAAATATTAAATTGATTCATGAAAAATATGCCTTATTGTACTGTACGTTATACATAATAGGGAATATTATATCTATCAAGGCATCTCTAACCTTCTCAGTATTAGTAGAGTAGAGTAGTACTTCTTATAGATGTTTATATAGATGCTTGAAAGTGAGAGATTAACATTGATTGATTGCAGCTGTTTAAATGTCAATATTATGTCCCCTTTTTTACATTTCTGAAATGATGGCATGATTAGAATCTTCCTCAGACATTTTAGTATTCACCATATGCACACTGAGTTTGAGACTGTCACATCCTGCTAAACATTTGCTGATGAATTATTCTTGTGGAATTAGTTGTCAAATAAGTAATAATTCATTAGAAAGTGTTGAATGATGGTTTGCCTCATAATTAATTATGCTCAAGAGGAAAGTAGAAATGGGAAAGGAGGAATGAATATTCATAAGAAGTATGGAAAGGCAGTTTGAGGTAGAGAAATGGAAAAATGAGCCTTTTAGTGGATGAAGTATAGTTTAAGATTATATATCAGACCACCATGTAGGCTTCATTATTACAGTGGACACAGAAAAAATCAACCCTGAGATAACTTCCCTTACGATAGTTTTTACCGTAGACCATTAATTTTGGTATCAGTAAGTGATGGTCATGTTTTAGAGTAATATGGAATATGCTTTTTAGCTAGAAAAAGAATATGAATTTTGCTTAGACAACTGGAATTACAGTAAGTAGAATACTGTGATTTACAGATAGAATATTTCTCTATCGTGTACCAGTAAATTTCTTAATGGTTTAAGACTTCTCTTAATAACAGTATTTGTTTTCTGCAATTATCTCATTCTTTTCCACCTGTAGAGCAGATTGGTATAT
>JAUUDZ010433674.1:0-11624 GCA_032361705.1 Panulirus versicolor
CGGCAAGTTGCCCCCTTTAGATCACATTGCTCTAATTCGTTCTATCCCATACACGATTCACACTCCCCTGTAAGTTCAGGAGGCCCCTGCATCGCTATGCATCTTTCACTCCCTTCCACATCCTCAGTTTCCCTGTTTTTCTAGTTTCCTCCCCTTCTGAAATGTATAAGACCTTAGTCATCTTTTTTTCACTCATCCTTTCTGTGCCTACAAACCATATCGGCACACCCTCTGCAGCTCTGTCGTGTATATTCCTCGGCACACCCTCTGCAGCTCTGTCGTGTCCTCTTACTACTACACATCTCTCACCCTAGCATATCTTTTTAGACCAACCCTCCTCAAAACACGACTTGTCCTCAAACATCTCATTATTAGCACATCCACCCTTTTCCATACTTTCTTGTTCAGGTAACATGCCTCTCATCCATAAAACACCGCTAGATTACAGATATATGCCGTTAGATATGCACATCTTAACCCCCACAAACACTTACCTTTCTACGTACTCCTTAATGCGCCCGGAACATTCTCTCTTTTACCCACACTGTGGCTCGCTATGCCTCTCAAAAGTTCCATTCGTTGCATATATCTCTCTTCATTGTAAAATATATTAATCACTTTTCACTCCTAAGTCTCGTATTTATCTTTTAACTATCGTACGTTTAACTAGGAGTTATCATCTGTACCGTAAGTGTGGGTTCCAGAATACTGCAGAGCTTCAAACCACGTTCCCAGAATTAGTTCCCGGGAGACACATTATGAACTGATTTTTGTTTTCTGCCAAGCGCTGATTGCTGACATTTTCCTCCGAAATGTGTGAATCATTTTACTAAACGTTGGTTAGTTGATATCTGAGATACACCTTGATACTTACTATTACTTCTTTTAAACAAAAGGATATTTACGTTGCAAGCCTTCAGTGAAATTCCATTTCCGTTTAGAAAAGATTTGAGAGGGTAGAAACCTTCTCTTCTGGAGGTCAGACCCCAGCAGCACTGAGGCTCAGGCAAAAGGACAATTCTAGAACTTTAACCATTCAATGTAAAGTTGCCAGTAGCGTACAAATACAATTGTCCGTAATATTAACCCTTGTGGAAAAATGACGAATTTGAAATAAATTACGTACTAGATTAATTTTTAGATACTACACACTGTAATGGTAAGTGTATAACTGAAAAATATGGAGTAACAAGTGGAAAAAATCAAATAGCAACCATGTCTATTTTGTTATACAAACAAACTATAATAATTCATTGGTTTTGGCAATCTGACGAGAGAAAAGCAATATATAAGTACTGGGCGACAATATACAACAATTCAGTCAGTGGGCGTAGCTAATGATTTTATGTCAACCTAATTTCATGAATCATAACTACAGTTTACGTATTTCAGTTGATACATTAAAATACAGAGTAGTATAAGAGAGTACAACTTGACTTTAATGCTCTACTGTCCTCACCGTAAACAATGATATGATTTATTAATCATATCGTACCTTTCTATTTACGAACACTTGCATGACGGCAGCAAATGTTGCCTGCACTCACTGTGTATAGGTTACATAGTTTTGATAAAACCAATTGGGTTCATATCATAAAGCCGGGCACTTTCCCTCAAAACCAGGATTGTCCCGCCAAATTTGGGAAGTCTCTGTCACTTTCCCTAAACTTTGGTTAAACCTGAGACACAAACGAGTGTAGGAAAAACTAAATGTGTTACCTTCCGCCACCCTGCAACTGTAGGACTGACAGCCATCAGCAACGAGTGATCAGACATTCCAGATTATTAATAACTTTGGAAGAATTTTTCCAGGTAATCGATATATTCGATTACTGATATATTTACTATGGCTATATATTCATATAAGTCAGCTTCTAACACTACCCAACAATATTATCATCATACTACTTTCCAAACATTATACAATGCAGTAATTTCTGTTTTCTTTAAAAATTATTATAATAATTTTCTTTTTAGTGGTTATTCTCACAAATAATCATTTTTTCATATGAAATTGTGAATCGTTTTTCAGTTTGGTAGACGAGTAACGTTTGAGAAAAGCTGTGTTGTACTATACTTACTTTGGGGAGGAAAAAAAAAGGCCAAGAATTTAGGAGAAAAAATTATATACTTTTCATCTACTTTGAGGCTCGAACACCACTACTAGCCTATCACACTTTCTATTAGGCAAAACCAGCCTAGGCTTGCTAGTAGTAGGAAACGGGCCAAAAATATGATTATAATTTTCTAGAATATTGATCACTCTTAGGAGAGAATACCTTTATAGAAATTACTTGAAAGCACAAGTTTATGCCCAAGATAACAGTGAACAAGGCTGTTACCGTACACTTCAAACGTAGAAATTGGAGGAATTGAATGTCAAAAGTAGTTCAGAGCAATTCCCAAAATTAATCAATTCAGTTTCACATTGTTCCGTTAGTTGTAACTCTGCAAAAAAGTACCTTATCATTACATATTGTACGCCAGTGTACATAAGATTCATATTATAGTGATTGTATTTAAAATTTTTTCATAGCGTCAATATGAAACAATCTACTTTTCCTTCATTACATTCGTAGTAAGAATATGGTTATAAAGTATATGGACGTTGGTTTGTGAAAATGGACATTCCGTGAGAGAAGAGCTTAGATCTGTCCATAATCAACTCTGATATTGTCTATAAATCAAAATCATACTGGACCATTGTTTTTTCATGTACATATGAATTACGACAGCAAAAATTTCATGCCATCAAATAGCTTCCTGGTAACAACTTTGATCAAGAGGACATTTACTCTCGTTTTCTCTAGAAACAGGAAACACTTTCAGAAACAGAAACGTGTAGTCACTACTAAAAATTAGATGTTTATCTTAAGATTTTCAAGGTTTTATTAAGCTAACTTACTGCCGTCGTCAAATCTAGTGGAAGAATTTAGCACTTAATTGAACTATTTCTCACATATATCGCAAGTAAGTGGTTTAGTCAGTTGCTCTCAACAATGGCTTTTGACATGAAAGTGGTTGAATGTTTATCTTAAGTGACCTTCCGAATGACCTACGTAATCTGACCTAAAGCAAAGACGGCGTCGTGACCAGACTAGCTTGGGACGAGAACCACCATCACTCAACACTGGCTCCATGTGCGACCAGCTGGGGACGAGAACAATATGTAGTTGCCAGTTAGTTTTCTTTTCCAACGTGTTATATCCTGTAATTTTGGTCATGTTAATTATTTGTCGGTGATGCAGGTGTAGCTGATAATCAGCTAATTGAACTGAATGTTTACATGCGGCATAATAGCTGTTGCATTTAACTCGCGAACTCCTTTCGCTAATGATGTACCTGAAACAAGTCATCGAAGCGATGTAACCAGTCAGTTTACCTGTGGTCGGTGACTGAGAAGGACGCTTTTAAAAGTGTGCTGGTGACTGGGGTTGATATAAAATCGGATTTCTTAGTGAATTGTGGATTAATTATACTCATTAGTACGTGTCCAGAACTAGGTAAGTGTCTGAATATTACATGTGATGAGACTGATTATTTCTTAGTAAAATTACTTGATTGGGAAATTTTAAATGCTGCTTTATTTAAAATACTGAAGGGAGACGAGTGTGAAGCTGGTATCACTTTGTTTTATTTGGGTAACCTTTAACATATGATGGGGAATCATTAACATGTGTTGTAATATAAGACTGATTGGAGATTAGGTATTACAATGCATTTCAGTTACCTGAGTGTACAATGGATGTATTTATCTATACACTCACATGTTCAGTGGTTTTACCTACAGACAAGCAGACCAAGTAGTTTGATGGTGTTAGGTCACAGGTTGTACCAGGCCCGTGGACACGTAGAAACCATTCCCTTTACAACGGTCAATTCAAAATATGACTACCAACCTCATTACAAAGGCAAATGATTCAATTCTGATGTTAGAGAAGTTTGAGCGTTTTATGACTGTAGTTTAATTTTCATAGATAACTACCAACTCAAGACGAGAAAATGATGAATGTGCCAAGTAGAAACAAGGTAAAGTGTGGGTGTATAGTAGATGGCATAGTGGAGTAGTAGTAAGTTGGTCCATGTGTTGGTGTGTGAGAGGAAGGCAGGCGGGAGGGCAGGGCAGAGGGTAACGGTCGTAGAGGAAGTTCCCCACACTGCACGGCTTCCTCATCCCAGCCTGGGGGTCCCTAGACCACTCACTCCATTTTCATTTCATGAAGGTTGCCTACAGAATCAAGAAAGTTGATAATAGTTATGTGTTAGTTTATACGTCGAGATGAGTTGTGATATACATAGGTCGTGGTTGAATTAATTTTGAGTGGTAAAGAACTTTCAGGAACTTGTGTATGTATCTCCACAAACGTTGCCATATTGAAGTAATTTATCTTTTCAGTTCGTAACAGAACGTAATAAGTGGTGTTTAATGTCAAACGGCTGGGGTTAGGATTTTTTTTTTTTTTAACTCATTCCTTTCTTTGTGTTCATAAGATTTACTTGATAGGAAGAAGTAGTACCCTGTATTTTTCATATAGCAGACTTGGTGAGTGAAATTATAACTTGGTTGCACTATGGAAGAGTTCGTGCTGGGGAGGTACACGCAGCCCACGTCCCCTTGAAACTTATGTAAGGTAGTTTTTATATCCGTTAGAGAATTGTCTTACAGACGATTATGCCCACCCGATGACGCTGATCATTATTTTTTTTTTCATGTAGGCCTCGTGAAGAATTACCAGGGAAGTTAAAATGATTTCCAAGTGAATTTTATTACGTTATATAGGCTGATTGATTTTGATTTTTGCCGTAGACCAGATGATAGCCGAATGAGATGGTGATAGTAGCTGATAGCATATTATTTTGCATTTTGTTGTCTAAATCTTGGTGAATATGTCGTGTAACGGCACCACAAAACTGATTTTGGAGTACCATGAACCATTATGGTAGTAACCCTGTGAAGAATACAGGAAGACTGCGAGCGTGATTTGGATTTTTTTGTTTTGCAATAAATAAGCCAGTAGTGGGGAGGGCTGTGGAGGTCATGGAAAGTGTAGGGTTAATTTGCGTAAAAGTTGGTGAAACATGTTTAGAATTCAACTGAACCTTTGAGAAGTTTAGCTAACTTCCATACCAGCTTACGTTTGTTTACCTTGACTTTGGTGGTAGGAAAGAAATGTGATTGTTAAGGTTGTCGTGTTGACAGTTTCTGTGCGTTCATGCGCACACAAACTCGTCCCAGCATGCACGCCATTTCTAGCCAGTACACTTCATGTTTCTTGTATTTCATTAGTAACATTGAAATGTAAGGTGCATGTTGTCTGCCTAGGGAAGCCAAGCAATGATTTTACTGTATCTCTTGATTTCCCCCCCAAATTACCAAATTTTACATCCTATTTTATCAGACTTGTATCCCAACCCTGCTATTATGGAAATAGAAATAGGTCACATTCCTTCAGGCTTGTGTTTTCCACTCACTACAATACTATTACACAACACTACTGTTGCAAAACGTCAACGATGTATTTTAGTATTTCACCTTAACATTAAATTGATATCTAACTTAAACAACATTATTTCCACAGTCGTAACTGATGTTGACATGTTCACTTTTTGAGATTAGTGATATACCACAAACACTTTGTAAGGAATAAAAGTGACCAACGATTGTAGAATATGGTGGCACTGATAGTTAGGTCGAGTTACTTGCGTGGAATTTATTGCAAAATTTGATCTTTTTCTGGCCATAACTACTAAAGGAGAAGCTCTTCCATGGACATTTGGTTCGATATATTCACCAGATTTTGAAATCTATTAGTAATTAAAATTTCCTTTCAATGGTTGGAACAAGTGCACACAGCCTCTTAATTCCCTCAGAGTTTAGTGTGATGAAGTAAATAAAGGTCCACCCTGACGTTGCTAAGGGCCACATAATAACCATGTCACGCAGTAGCTTGCGAAGTGATTCTGGTCTAACTTTATGCCTACTTTAGTAATATCTCAATCTCCGTTCAGATTGATTATAGAACTACGAATGCCAGTCTTTCGTATACAAGAACCTTGCCTCAGTTTGATAGTATCTTAATCCTACGTATGTGATTGGAATAACCGGGGAGTGGTAGTATTCCAAGAAGACACTGTCTCCTAAAACGTAAAATTTTGAAAAGACGTTTGTTGTCATATATTGATTATAAAAAGTTACTGATATGTTTTCACTGTGTAAAGTATGCATCAAAGTCCCGGTTTTTCTCTGATTTATGTTTAATGAAATATATTTCGGGTTTTGATAGCTTTATTATACCTATCGTATGTATTATTGAATTTCTGATTTTATGTGTGTGGATACCTAGCTTCGATAACTATCATACTCTGATAACTGCTGACTAATAAGCAGGCAAAAGAAAAATGTTTGGACCAGAAATGCGAATAGACACGAGTGAACCACTGTAAGAAAGAGGGACAAAACACGGATATTAACTGTTGTATACATAAAGAAAAGATTTAATTTTCTTAACATTGGGAAGCCATAATACTGCCATTTTCTTTAGATAGCATTTAAGATTATACAAATCTGAGCGGGGAAAAAGAAAACTTATGAAGGGGTGAAACAGAATGAGAAAGAAGAAATGGACCTATGGTAAGGTTTACCCGAGCGGTGACTGGTCTGTAGTTGGAGGTCATCACGAGTGTGGGTGACCAAACGCCTCGGTTGGTTATAGCCACTTAATATGACAGTGGATTATCTAAACGCCATGGCAAGTATATAGTTTCAAAGATATCGCATCACCAGTAATCTTGACAAGGGGAGTGAAAGATTGCTCATGTATTTGTGATACTTTCTCAAGCAGCTAGGTAAAATGAATATACAATATATGTATGTGAGCTTGTACTGGAAACCTGCATGTAAACGCGGATGTAGCAAAAAATTATCGTCCAAGGACGGAGCGGTAATTGAACGAACAGGAAAATCTCTTCCAGTCATGTAAAATGTATTTATGTGTGACACTCACATGAGATACCCCAAAGCGTTTCGTTATGAACTACCCCAAAGCGTTTCGTTATGAGCTACCCCAAATCGTTTCGTTATGAACTACTGAACTTGAACAGTTGTAGATATTCTTGGTCGAATTGAATGCGTCTTTTATAGTAACGAATACGTGCTTGGTGGCGATATTCCGGATCAGTATGTCATCGTAATCAGGACAGGAAGTCTTTGTGGGTTGATATACCCCGTTCACATTAACGATGCGGATAAGCCCCTCGCCGAGGAGAGTGTTTGACTACCAGTGTTGTATTGAAACAATTACAAGTCTAAAGCATGACGACATGAGCTATCAGATGACCATTTTGACTCGATCCTTCGCGCATATCTTTGTAATACTTTATTTTCTCGTCTAATTTTTCACGGTATCAATGTCTTCAGTCAAAATCTTATTGATATCTCTGGTTACAAATTTAAGTTAGGTAATGAAAAAAGTTCACATTGAAAAATTAAACCTGAAGAAATAGATTTATTCATGTATTGATTTTTGTAAATAGACAAAGACATGAAAAATCTTAACCAACCAAACAAGTGAAGTGGGCGGAGCGTATCCGCCAACATTAATTTCAACGGAGTATAGTAGTTCCGTTTGGTTAGATCAGAATTATAGGATGTGTTAAATGAGTGGGAAAATGACGAGGCTGTAAAGGAAGCATGAAAGTGTCAAGGTCTCTTGTTTGCTTGTCCTCGTCTTCTTTTTCGTTCTTAGCCCTGTTTTAGTGTTTTGGATATTGTCACTTTTTCTTGGTAATTGTACCGATGTTTTCCATCAAGTTAGCATCACCATGCTTACATGTAGTTATCTTCCATTACGTTTTATCAAGGAAGAATACAAAATCAGTGTGTTGTCAAGTTGACTAAATCCTGTGTCCTGACCCTAGTATGGTGCGGGCATGAGTTAAGACTTGGACACTTGCTTCTTTTATCGCTACTGTATCATGACTTGTGAGATGGCTTTATTTTGGCTACCGTAAAAGACCGTGCACTGTAGTATTCTTCCACTAGGAAGTTGCAAAATGTACTTACACGGCACGAATACGTCAGAATTTACATAGCTCAGGACACAAGACGAAATTTGGGTACAATATAATGTCTTTAAGGATGTTACCATCAGGAAAGTAGTCAGAGAGTTTTCGAAACCGTAGGCCTCGAGGTCTGAAGTGAGCGATGTTTGGCCATTCGCTGTCCAAGCTTGTGTTCATCTGCTGCAGAACAGAATTTGGGCTAGGAATGTTCAAGATTATGGGTTATGCTACTCTACTTGCCACATCTACTTAGGTTATCTGGGCAGTTACATTATTACCCTCTACTACAGCTCCCATGTCTTCCATGCAAAATTGATTGTAGTAAATACAGCTAACTAGTCTTTCAGCATCTCAGGAGGTTTTGTAACTGGTCAGCTTGCAATACAGGAAACTTTCAAAGTGAAATTCTTAGGTTAGGGAAGCTGGCTTTAATACTTTAATAAACGTTTGTATGTGCTGCCGTGTGTTGCCAGCTTGTCAGCCCAAGCACTCGTACGGTTGCTGAAGGCAACATTTATCCATCTACGGCTTCGGCTTATTGTCTTAATTTTATTGTATTTGTCCGGTTTCCAGCAAGTTTATTGTGCACTCATGCTCTTCTTGTGAGCGGTAGTGCAAGAGGATTACAGAATTAACAAAGGGTCTTTGTCAGAACCCCCAGTGGCCTGATATTTCATAAATTGCAATAGAATTGGATCAGTACCCAAGCTTCATTACGTACATAGTATAGTCTGTAATATGGTAAGTTTTACCAACTGTGCAGAAATTTGATACAGTCTTGGAACTTCAGATATCTGGTTAGTAACAAGGTGTGACATTTCTCGCAGGGTTCGTGTAGACATATCCCATATTTTTTTTTCACATTCTGAATAATTGTGTTCCTGGTTGAGTCAAAATCTCTAGCCACAAACTTGACAGTTCACGTACTTAAGATGATATTTGTCCATCATCTTTGGAGTTGACGTGATCAAGTAATTTTACGTGCAGGTGAGGAATACTTGTACCCCTCCTACCTGGAAGCCTCCCTAGTTACACTTGTTATGTAACCAGTGATTCGTACGGCTTAACGTCTTTTCCTCCGCTCGCTAGTCCCACGTAATCACGTAACCGTAATAAAGATGGCTTAGGCAGGGCGTTAGCTTATCTGGGATCTTGCTGACAACTTAATAAAGTCACAGTTTATACCCAGCACAAAGCAAAGTAAGCCACTCTGCGTCTCAGTCAGCCATAACTGTTGAACCCCGTGACATTGAACTTTGACTTTTTGATCTTGATTTTATCCTTAGGGTAGGTTAAGGTCCGTCCACATCCACTAAGTTTGAATGTCGTGACGTCATCGGCTATTGTTACGTTGCTGGGAGGCGGTCATACACGCAGACTAACGCGGGCTTACCAGGGCGTGGTGTGAGTGGTGAATGGTGGTGGTGGTTGTGTAACGAGACACCAAGAACCCGGGAAGGTTTGGCTCATAGTGTGATGCTGTGTGCCGGATCATTGCTATTACTGACTCCCAGTTGCTCGGGACGTTCTACCAACTCATCATTTTGCAATAGAAGTTGCGACAACTCAACTTTTTCCTGTGGTCGTTGTACTGACTTTTAGTTTTGGCAAGGACGTTGTAATGAATACCTTTCATGGGTCTCCCAAAAGAATGTAACAATGGTGCTGCGCAACCATGTCCCTTTTCTTGCGCCGCCATATTGAGTTTTACAGCTAGGGTTTTCCCCTCTGAAAATTCTTCAACTTTTGGTTGACGAGTTAATTTAGGTAGATTATTGGTCATTGAAGGCGTTGCAATACAGAAAATGTTTTCTAAGGGCGAGTGTTATTGGAAAAGGGGGTTCAAATCAAACCTTTAAAGGTTCTCTTTCACATAGGTGTCTCCGGTAACACGTGAATGTTGATTTTTTTTTTTTGCCATATGTTTACTTGATACACAGTCCGTGGAACACAACACTGGGTTGTCAGAAGTTTGAAAACCGTAATTAAGAAGGAAGTAACAAATGTGTTTGAATTAGATATACATTTGCAGATCCATTTTGCAACAAAATCATTAGACTACAGGATGTCGACAGTTCATAGTTTACGGCTTGGTTGTTGGCACTTTTGACTCTGGCTTATATGGAGATGCTGATCATGTGAAATGTAAAGTTTGTGGTCAGATATATGTTCACGCATCAGAACATATAGGCTGTGAAACAGTAAAACCGTTAAGGGATAGATCCAAACAAACCCAGCAAGAAATTGCACAATACTCTACTGGTATTAAGTTACTTGAAATTTTCACTTTTTGTATGTTAGATACATTTTGTGTTGGAAGACTGTTAGCTTACATAATGAAACAGCCTCTGAACAATGTATGTCATTATGTACTGCCCACCGGGGCCTGACAAAGACCTTTTGTACGGTAAACTTTGTAATCTTTTTGCGTTGCCGCTCACAGGATGAGCATGTGTTGTTCAGTAAATAAACCGCCAGTAGTATCAGACATAAGAATACCTGAGAGTGGCTAAAAAATTCAAAATGCTTAATTCAGAATGGACTTAACCTCCCGTACCATATTAGATGTAGTCCTGGGGATACCATCGTGTTGCTGCTGCTCTGGCACAAAGTTTTCCTCCCGGTCAAGTCGTTCGGATCCCCTGGAAGTTCTCCCACACCCCTACCCCACCCCTCAACTTTCTTGTAACCTGAACTAACATAGCATAGCATAGCAAAACATAGCATAACATAGAAAAACCAAAGGGGGCGGATCATCACGTGATCAGTAGTTGTAGCAAGTCATAATGCTGTCACAGTCCTTTTGTACTGATTGTCTGTGCAAGGTTAGGTAGATTACTGTTGTTACTATTTGTGTGCTGCGGGGAGGAGAGGTTTTGACTCGTTGTTGTGGTCGCTGTGCTTTTCCTGTATCCAGTTACTGTTGCCTTTGTATTGACTCTGTTTAGTTAGGAATCAATGCTGTAGGGTCTCGGCACACACAGAGAGAGATCTTGATGTCACGAGTGTGGTAGTGAGTCATGGTTTTGTTATGTGCAGTGTTTTAGTTGCAGTGGAGTAGCGATGACTTTTGCCTTCGATCTGTTAGTCACACTCTCTTGTTTTTGTAAGGTAGTCTGAGGCTTGTACCCCATTACGAAGCTGAACTTGACTGAAACTTCAGGATCTGCTTATATCTGTCCTCCAACGTGGCTTTAAGATTAATTATTTGTTATATCCATTTATAAGGGACTGGGTATTGTCATCATTTGAATAGTAACTAGTGAAGAGGTCAAGGATTACTTTTGTCACCTCAGTATTTTAGTTACCAAGCATTTCCCTACAATGTGATTGTATATTTCTTTAAATATTCTCATTGGTGGAAACATTGTGACAATGACGTCTTTGTGAGGCAGCTTGATGATTGGTTGAAGCTCGCGACGCGTCATCTTGAGAGCACGAAGTGCGTTTCATTCGTCTAGGTCGAGGATATTCTCCCCCACCCCGCCCCCCGTCCCGGGGCCTCGCGCGCGTTCACACAGTGGCAGTGTGTGGCCAGCTCTCTCTCTCTCTCTCTCTCTCTC
>JAUUDZ010433685.1:0-13526 GCA_032361705.1 Panulirus versicolor
TAAGACGAGTATATGCAACCAGCCCAAAAACCCGTCGTAGCCACAGCCTTGCTTAATCATATGAATGAGATCGTTGATATAGAGAACAAACAGCAGACAGGAGGTTGGAGAACCCTGCCGTATACCAATGGAGACAATAACAAGGGCAGTACCGATTACACAGTTAGTCACTCTGTACATTGCTATAATTGGCAACAGCATAGTCATGCCACATCCAAGTCTTTTTAATGCCAGAAAAAGAACATCACGTCGAACTGTCATATGCCTTTTCAAAATCTACAAAAGTTAAACAATTTGATATTTTTCTTTCTTGCTAGATCATGTGCTAACATGTGCTGTTAAGCATCACAACATCGGGTCCTTTCTCTTCGATAAGTTTGGCAATCTGATGACGGCTACTGTGATAGCTGCACACGTTAAACTGTAAGATTTTAAGCATTTACGATATCGACATTCTGCATCTAGGGTCGATGAAGGCCGTTGACGCATCGTTTGAGTATTTCACGTGTACCATGTTTCTAGTCTTGGGTCGGGATATATCTGGTGAGGGGTCGGGAGAGGGGAAGGGAGAGGGTCATCGTCGACGAGTTGTATGCCGAATTTGACCGTAGGTAGGTTGTCTGGTACGTCGGCAAGGTCAGGTTCTGGGGATCCTCTGGGAGGGTTAGGCGTGGGAGGAAGGGAGGGTATGGGTGGGGTTGGTTAGTAGAGGTTCGGGGGGACTGTTGTGGTGGTGGAAGTTGGGACGGTGGGGGTGGAAGAGGAATCTGTATTCGGAGAGACAGTTGGATTGGGGGTCGGTGGATGGAGTTGTGTTAGGGGGTGCGGAGGGGGTATTGGAAGTTGGGAGGGTGACAGGTTGATTGTTGGGGGAGAGTTGGAAGTGTTATTGGAGTTACTAGTAGTTGGGTTAGGAGAAGCTTGGGTGGCAGGGGGAGGAGCAGCAGCAACAACTGTTGCGTAGAGGTGAAGGTTTGTGGAAGGGGGCGAGTTGGTGTTTTGTGCCTGACGCACTGCGCGGAGTTGCTCCTTCTTAGGTGGGCACAACCCAGATACAGCAACGTGTTCACCTCTACAGTTAACACACTTTGCTGCCTGAGTCTTGCACTCGCGAAAACCATGATCGGTTTCCGCGCATTGACTACGTTTGGTGGGGTTCTTTACAGCTCTTAGTCTCATGTCCGTATTGCAGACATTTGTAACATTGTTGAACGTCGAGATATTCATATTTTTTCAGGGATTTTGCAGGCACCAAGATCATGGGGAACAGGATTCCTCGTGAGAGCAGGCGATCGGCCTCGGTCGGGTCTGAACATTGAATTTTAATTGATCTGGAGCTATTCGGTTAATATACGCTGATGTTAACGTCATTGTTTTCACCATTGAGGGCTTCAACAATTTCCGTGGGGCTAAAGGACAAGATAGATGCATCAACATTACAGGCAATAATGGTACATCTAGCTTGAAGGGGGCGGTCCTGAACGATTTAGTATTTTTTCTTTTTAGCTAATTCATCGAGAAGAGGCTTGGATAGCATTTTATCTAAATCACTATGTTTGCCCAAGCAAATTTTAAACTGGTATTTGTTCGTAGGGAATTGAATAACCCTAGTAGGACGGATCTGAGTGGTCTTAAAAACGATGGACAGGAGTTCGGACGTGGAAGGGGTGGGGGAACAATCAGTTTTTTGAAATTTAAGTCGTATGTCGGGCGGCATGTTGGTGGCATCAGTGTCCTAGTGCGTGAAAGCGTGGGTGTGGGACGCTCGGCGGTCCAAGGTAGGGAGAGGTAAGAGAGTGTGAGGGTCTCCATCCCGTCAGGTGAGAACAGGTCCACTCCAGCCTCAACTCCTCGGGAAAATTATTTTTCCAGAATTGGGTGGGGAAGCTGGGGTAGAGATTGCTCAAGCCTAACGGTCGAGAGATGGATGATGGATGATAAAAAAAATGAAATAAAAACTGGATGAAAGATTGACTGAAGGCAACGCGGGGGTGTAGGGTGCGGCGAGGGTGGTGAGGGAACAGCCTGCCTGCATCAGGTCACTGTAACCGTCTCCCACGGGAAGGATCAACGTGGGAGCCAATGTTACAATCCGCTTCTTTCTTCGGTCTTCTGTCTTCTTTCTTCTCTCTTCGTGGGACCTTGCAGTTAATCCATCAACCGGCCGAGACAGGAGCGGCAAGAACCTCTTCGAATGGCAAGAAAAAAAGGTGTCTATGAATATGACGGATTGATTTTTACAATTGTTCTCGTATGTATGACTAGTAAATTTTTGGAAGTGTCCCAATCTGACTTTTGATAATATGTAGGTTATTAGGTGAGAGGTGAAGGTAGAAGGGAATGTGATCGGACCCACATCGAGGCCCGGGAGATGGAAAGTGGTGAAGGTAATTGCTGCCCCTCTGCTGAAGACAATGTCTAGTCTCCCTTTTCTCGAGTGCCAGAGAATCCGGTCCTAGGAAGTAAACACGTTTGAGAGAATGTCAGCACTGAGCATTGTTTCTATTGTGAACACGTTGGATTGCTAGATTTTAGGTATTTATCATTTTTGAAAATCTAATGATTTGTTTGCCTAGATGACCCAGTTTCATTCCATTCAAATCTGTAATTATCATGTTTGACGAGTTGTCTGGTCATGGGTCGGGGACGGTCTGGGGTGGGGTTTGACGGGGAAGTGTCTTCGTCGAGGTATTGAATTTCACTTTTGTTGGAAATTCTATTGATGGAAAAGTTATCGGATGAGTTATCGGTATTATTCTGGAGGTCCTCCAGAAACGCCAGGTTCAGTGTGGGGGAGGGAGGAGAGGAGGAATTGGTAAGTGGGGACTTGGAGTGAGTGGGAGTGATGGTCTGGGAGGTAATGGTAGTCGTGGTAAAGGATGTAGAATTTAGGGGGAATCGAGGAAAGCTTGTAGTAGTGCTGGTGGTGGCCTAGGACGTTGGATTTGTGGTGGAGGTTAGGGAAGCGGGGATGTCAGGATGATTGGTAAGATTTTTAGTGAGGAGTGAGTGGTTGTTGGGAAGGGAAGCAACAAGTTCAGAAGGAGTCTTTCAAATTGGTAGGTTGTGTACTATAAGTAAAAAACCAAAACAAAACTAATCGTAACCTCTTTGGTCTGGAAAATGGATTTAAAAAAAAACCGAAGTGCATTTTTGTTTGAAGCGTGAGGAAGTCATTGAAATTTGTTTGGAGTTGCTTGAGACTATGAAAAGGTTCAGATGTTTCCAAAGCAGTTTTCTCCATGAAACTTCTGATTACATAATACGCTATGATAATTGCGTTTCTAACTTGTAGCTGTAAATTGAGGTTGTTGATACCCAGGAATGTGCACAAGGTACGCTCGTGAAAACAAACTTTTCTCCTGTATATGAGTCTTGCAGTTCTTCTTGTTTATGGCTTTATTGAAAAGAATTGCTCTCTATCTTGCGTTCATAGAGCCGACTCTGCATACATCATTTTGAAGGTCGATGGACATCCATGTGGAAACGGGAGAGCTTTGTGATGAGGTCCAACATCTGTGCAAAGAGCTGCAAAGAATATAAAGAGCTCTTTACAAAATAAACAGCTTTTATTGCTAAATTCAACAAATTGCTTAGGTCATCTGGAAAGTTGAATTACTTGAGTTTTCTGTAAGGGTCTTGGCAGCAAGTGCTCCTCTGTGGATGATGCAAGAGTCCCAGTTACGGATCCATTCATTTCTTTGAACAATTCTATGAATCCGAGCGAGACATAAGCATCGTTAGGGCACAGTCATTGGAGATATCCGACAATCTTTTCCCATGAAATATAATTCTCTTGAAAAAAAGACTTGCATTGATACCGGAAGCTTTTTCTGTGGTCTCCAGTGCTTTCGAGAAAATCATTTCTTATTTCGCAACTCCATCCTCTAATCGAGGATAAACAAGCAGTTGAAGGCTTTGATCAGCATCAATGGTTTCATCGTACTGTGTTCCAAAACAATGGGATTATCATTTGTATCATGATTCATTTTGTAATGTCTAAAAGTTCATTAACGCAGCGCTTCAATGTGTAACCAAAAAGTGAAATCTTGGGTAACTTTTCGTGCCTCCGCGCTAAGCACAATATTTGCATGACTCTACAAGAATGATTTCAAGTCATCCAGGTGAAAAGCTCCTGTGGTGTCCAACGTCATATGTTTCAACTCTTAGAAGTCTGGCTGCGAAGAGCTTCTTTACCTTAAGCCTGGGTGCGACAAACTACCATTGAACGTAATAGTTACCAGTAAGTAGTCTTCTGTGAGGAAATGCAATTGTATGATTTGATCTGGGTAAAAGTGACGGTCTACTTTGTAAATACTGTGCAACGATTTGAGTGTTCGGTGTTTTGTTTAAATCGTCGACGGTAGCACCAGAGAAGATATTTGGTTTTGGCAAAAAGGAAGGAGTCATGAAGTATGTGATTTGGGGACTGTTATTTGAACATATGATTTACTGATGTACATGCTTTGTGTCTGATTGATTTTCATTGTTCACGTATGTGTGGTTAATGAGTTTTTGAGTGTCCCTATATGCCTTGTTGTAATGATGTGTTATTCATTAGATGAGTATAGGGTTAGATGAGAGGTAAAGGTAAAAGGAAACGTGATCTGATCCACATCGAGGTACGGGAGATAGTCATGAAGGTAATTGCTGCCCTTTTGTCGAAGACAATGTCTGGTCTGCCTTTTCCTCGTATGCCAGAGAAGCAGGTGTGAAAATCCGGTCCTAGGAAGTAAAGAAGTTTATGAGAATATAAAGAGAATAGGTAATCACCGTGAGCATTTTCTATTGAAAGTTTGAGCGATAAGATAAGTTAGAAGATATAAGGGAATTGTGTGGTTGATAACTCTATATAGTCCATTTGGTGGGATGCTAATGGTAGGTCGAGCATATGTAGGGCAAAGGATAGCAGAACTGTATAACGTGTTTATCTTCTAGCAAATGTGGAAAGTGCCAGGAAGTTGTGGTATTAGTGTTTTAGTGTGCTTAATACAAGAATAGCGTCTCCGCCGTGCTATACGTCTAGAGATTGTCGGGATATACACACATAATGTTTGACCTTATGACCATAAGTGATGCATGTATTGTTTATAATCACATCGGGTCGATCCTGTTCAAGGAAAGTAGCAAGCGGGCGGGTGGATTGCAGGATTTTAGATATTCATCATTCTTGAAATCTTAATTAAATTTACGGTCTAGATAAACCAATTTCATTCTATTTCTGTAATTATTTTGGACGAGTTCTGTCTGGTCCTGGGTCGAGAACGTTTTGGGGTGGGGCTCTACTGGGAGAGTATTGGTTGAGATATTGAGTTTCGATGTTAGAAACTATCCTGAAGATGTGTTATGAGTCATCAGACTGATTCTGGAGGTCCTCTAAAAAGGTCAGGTTCACTGTAAGGGAGGAAGGAGGGGAGGAATTGGTAAGTAGGAACTTGCAGTGAGTGGGAGTGATGGTCTGGGAGCTAGTACAGTTGTGGTAAAAGATGTAGAATTTTTGGAAGATGAGACGGTTAGGGTTCGGGGAATCGAGGAAAGCTTTGGATTGGTGGTGGCCTGGGCCGTTGGGTTTGTGGTGGGGGTTAGGGAAGCGGTGTTCTCGGGTTGATTGGTAAGACTGTTAGTTCGGAGTGAGTAGTTGTTGGGAAGGGAAGCAACAAGCTCAGGAAGTGTGTGTTTAGCTGGTAGGTTGTGTGTCAGAAGTCGAAAAAACTAAAAATCCTGACATATGCTCAGGAATATGCATCTTAAATAACATGCATGCATTTTTAAGTAGTGTGGTCATTGAAATTTGTTTGGAGTCACTTGAGATGGAGACTGAATAGTTTCGGCCGTTTCCAATGATTGCGATTCTTCCTTGTACCTGTAAATTGAGGTTGTTGATACCTTCAGAAACGTGCACAACGTACGCTAGTGAAAACTAAACATTTTTCCCCTGTAGGTGCGTTAGCCAGTTCTTTTTTCTGGCTTTATAAAAAAAAATTGCTCGATTTTGCATTCATAAAGCACTTTGTACATTTCCTTTTGAAAGCCAGCGGGCTTCCATGTGGAAACGGGAGAATTTTGTGATCAGCTCCCAAATCTGTGCAAAGACTCTACAATATAAATCTCTTCACAAATTAACATTATATTGCCCACCTCACCGAATTGCGTACGTCATCTGGAAATTTGAATTGTTTTCTGAAAGGATGTTAGCAGCAAGTGATCATCTGTAGATGATACAAGAGTCCTAGTTATGGCTCCATTCTTTAACCAGCTATATATATCCCCAGCGAGACCCATGCATCGTTAGGGCATACTCATTGGAGACTCCGACAATCGTTTTCCATGGAAGATAATTTTCTTGAAGATAAAAAAAATTGCAACGATATCGGGAACCTTTGATGTGGTCTCCAGTGCTTTCGAGGAAAACTTTTCTTCTTTCACAATTCCTTCATCCTTTAATCGAGGATAAACAAGCAGCTGAAAACTTAGTCAGCATCAGTGGTTCCGTCCTATTGTATTCCAAAACATTGGGATTCTCATTTCTATCAGGATTTATTTTTTGTCTTCAAGTTCATCAACCCGACAAGTCAATGTGGTATCAAAAATTGAAATCTTGGATGACTTTTTGTGGCTCTGCGCGAAGCACAATATTTGGCGAACTCCACAAGAATGGTTTAAAGTCCGTCATATTTTTCAACTCTTGGAATCTGGCTGCAAAGAACTTCTTTTCCTTGTCTTTCGTTGTCCAGTGGTCTGAAGAGCACGGTAATGGCTTTATTAGTGTTATCAGGAATGTGTAATTCATAACCAATGTCTCAGATACCGCGGGCTACTTCAAGTGATTTTAGGAGAAATTTCACATTGTTGAACATAATAGTTGAGAGTAAGTGGTTTCCTGTGAGGAAATGCAAGTGTATGATTTGATCTGGGTAAAAGTGGCCGAGTCTATTTGTATATACTGTGCAACGATTTCCGTTATAAGGTAAGGGCTTTAGGGATGCAGTTTAAAAATACCCTCTCAGCGTCTCTCAAAGGTGTTCACAATGTCTTGAGGGTTTTGATATAAAATGGTATTCTTTAGCCCGTTGAAATCTGCTTTGGGAGTCTGAGTTTTCGGATTTATTTATTAGTCGTGAGATTTAATTCGTTTACCTTTGCTGTAGTGAAGTTCTATGGCTCTGTCTGGGGCCGTTCATTGTGGTTGCTTAGGGTAGAGATCGCAGTGTACTAGGCCTAATCTGTCTGTTTTGGTCTGGTCGTCGACGGTAGCACCAGAGAAAACTTGGTTTGGGCACAAGGGAGGAAGCAGGATCTTGGAGTATGTGATTTAGAGACTGTTGTCAGCTGCATAACACAAGGGAAATTGATGGTAGGGGGTATGTAGATAACACAAGGGAAAGTGCTGGTAGGGGTTATGTAGATAACACAAGGGAAGTGATAGTAGGGGATATGTAGATAACACAAGGGAGAGTGATGGTAGGGGTTATGCAGATAATACAAGGTAAAGTGATGGTAGGGGTTATGTAGATAATACAGATAATACAAGGGAAAGTGATGGAAGGGGTTATGTAGATAAAACAAGGGAAGTGATGGTAGGGGATATGTAGATAACACAAGGGAGAGTGATGGTAGGGGTTATGTAGATAATACAAGGTAAAGTGATGGTAGGGGTTATGTAGATAAGAGATAACACAAGGGAAAGTGATGGTAGGATTATGTAGATAATACAAGGGAAAGTGAGGGTAGGGGTTATGTAGATAACAGAAGAGTAAGTGATTGTAGGGGTTATGTAGATATCACAAAGGAAAGTGATGGTAGGGGTTATGTAGATAAAAATAGGAAAAGATACGGTATGGGTTATATAGATAACTCGTGAAAAAGCGATGGTTGGGATGATGTAGATAATACAAGGGAAAGTGATGGTAGGGATTAGTTACATAATACAAGGGAAAGTGATGGTAGGGTTTATGAAGATAACACAAGGGTAAGTGATGGTAGGGTTTATGAAGATAACACCAGGGAAAGTGATGGTAGGGGTTATTTAGATAATACAAGAGTAAGTGATGGTAGGGGTTATGTAAATAACGCAAGTGAAAGTGATGGTAGGGGTTATGTAGATAACTCAAGTGAAAGTGATGGTAGGGGTTATGTAGATAACTCAAGGGAACGTGATGGTAGGGGTTATGTAGATAACACAAGGGAACGTGATGGTAGGGGTTATGTAGATAACACAAGGGAAAGTAATGGTAGGGGTTATGTAGATAATACAAGGGAAAGTAATGGTAGGGGTTATGTAGATGATACAAGGGAAAGCGAAGGTAGGCCTTTTGTAGATAACTCAAGGGGAAGTGATGGTAGGGGATATATAGATAACAAAAGGGAAAGTAAGTGATGGTAGGGGTTATGTAGATAACACTAGGGAAAGATATAGTAGGGTTATGTACACAACACAAAGAACAGTGATACTAGGGGTTATATAGATAACACAAGGGAAAGTGATGGTAGGGGTTATGTAGATAACACAAGCGAAAGTTATGGTAGGTGCTATGTAGATAACACAAGGGAAAGTGCTGGTAGGAGTTATGTAGATAAAACAATGGGAAGTGAGGTTAGGGGTTATGTAGATAACACAAGGAAAAGTGATGGTAGGGGTTATGTAGATAACACAAGGGAGAGTGATGGTGGGGGTTATGTAGATAATACAAGGGAAAATGATGGTAGGTGTTATGTAGATAATACAAGGGAAAATGATGGTAGGGGTTATATAGATAATACAACGGAAAGTGATAGTAGGGGTTATGTAGATAACACGAGGAAAAATGATAGGGGTTATGTAGATAAAGGCAAAGTGATAGTAGGGGTTATGTAGATAATACGATGGAAAGTGATGGTAGAGGTTTTGTAGATAATACAAGGGAAAACGATGGTAGGGGTTATGTAGAGGACACAAGGGAAAGTGATGGTAGGGTTTATGTAGATAACACAAGGGAAAGTGATGGTAGGGGTTATGTAGATAACACAAGGGAAAGTGATGGTAGGGGTTATGTAGATAACACAAGGGAAAGTAATGGTAGGGGTTATGTAGATAATACAAGGATAATTGATGGTAGGGGTTATGTAGATAACTCGTGAAAAAGTGATGGTTGAGATTGTATATAATACAAGGGAAAGTGATGGTAGGGATTAGTTAGATAATGCAAGGGAAAGTGATAGTAGATGTTATGTAGATAACACAACTGTAAGTGATTGTAGGGTTTATGTAGATAACACCAGGGAAAGTGATAGTAGGGGTATGTAGATAATACAAGGTAAAGTGATGGAAGAAGCTATGTAGATAATATAAGGATTATTTACATAACACAAGGGAAAGTGATGGTAGGGGTTATGTAGATAACAAAAGGGAAAGTGATGGTAGGGGTTATGAAGATAACACAAGGGAAAGTAATGGTAGGGGTTATGTAGATGATACAAGGGAAAATGATGGTAGGGGTTATGTAGATAACTCATGAAAAAGTGATGGTTGGGATTATGTAGATAATACCAGGGAAAGTGATGGTAGGGGTTATGTAGATAATTCAAGGGTAAGCGATGGTAGGGATTATGTACAGAACGCAAGGGAAAGTGAAGGTAGGGGATGTTTAGATAACTCAAGGGAAAGTGATATTAGGGGTTATGTAGATAACTCAAGGGAACGTGATGGTAGTGGTTTTGTAGATAGCACAAGGGAAAGTGAAGGTAGTGCTTATGTAGATACCACAAGGGAAAGTGATGGTAGGCCTTATGTAGATAACCCAAGGGAAAGTGATGATAGAGTTATGTAGATAACAAAAGGGAAAGTGACGGCAGGGGTTATATAGATAACACACGGGAAAGTGATTGTAGGGGTTATCTAGATAACACAAGGGAAAGTGATGGTAGAGGCTATGTAGACAACACAAGGGAAACTGATGGTAGGGATTAGGTGGATAACACAAGAAGTGATGGTAGGGGCTATGTAGATAATATTAGGGAAAGTAATGGTAGGGGTTATGTAGATAACACGAGGGAAAGCGATGGTAGGGGTTATTTAGATAATACAAGGGAGGGTGATGCTGGGGGTAATGTAGATAGCACAAGGGAAATTGATGGTAGGGGCTGCGGAGGTAACACAAGGGAATGTGATGGAAAAGGTTATGTGGATACCACAAGTGAAAGTGGTGGTAGGGGTTATGTAGATAACACAGAGAAGTGATGGTAGGGGTTATGTAGATAATACAAGGGAGAGTGATGGTAGGGGTCATGTAGATAATACAAGGGAAAGTGATGGAAGGAGTTATGTAGATAACACAAGGGAAAGTGATGGTAGGGATATGTGGATACCACAAGGGAAAGTGATGATAGGTGTTATGTAGATAACACGAGGGAAAGTGATGGTAGGGGTTATGTAGATAATGTAAGGGAAAGTGATGGTAGGGGTTATGTAGTTGACATAAGGAAAATGATGGTAGGGGTTATGCAAATAATACAAGGGAAAGTGATGGTAGGGATAATGTAGATTACGCAAGAAAGTGATGGCATTGATTATGTAGATAACACAAGGGAAAATGATAGTAGGGGGTTACGTAGGTAACACGAGGGAAATTCATGATAAGGGTTATGTAGATAAGACTAAGGAAAGTGATGGTAGGAGTTATGTACATAGCACAAGGGAAAGTGATGGTAGGGGTTATGTATATAACACAAGGTATAATAATACTAGAAGTTATGTACATAATACAAAGGTAAGTGATGGTAGTGGTTATGTAAATGGTCATGTAGATAACACAAGGGAAAGTGATGGTAGGGGTTATGTAGATAAGACAAGGGAAAGTGATGGTAGGGGTTATGAAGATAACACAAAAAAACAGAAGGAAGGGGTTATGTAGATAACACTATGGAAAGTGATGGTAGGGGTTGTGTAGATTATACAAGGGAAAGTGATGGTAGGGGTTATGTAGATTATACAAGGGAAACTGATGGTAGGGGTTATGTAGATAATACAAGGAAAAGTGATGGTAGGGGTTATGTAAATAACACAAGGGAAAGTGATGATATTGGTTATGTAGATAACACAAGGGAAAATGATGGTAGGGGTTATATAGATAACGCAAGGGAAAATGATGGTAGGGGTTATGTAGATATTACAAGGGAAAGTGATGGTAGGGTTTATGTAAAAAACGCAAGGAAAAGTGATGTAAGGGGTTATGTTGATAATACAAGGGAAAGAGATGGTAGGGGTTATGTAGATAACACAAGGGAAAGTGATGGTAGGGGTTATATAGATAACGCAAGGGAAAATGATGGTAGGGGTTATGTAGATAGTACAGAGGAAAGTGATGGTAGGTTATGTAGATAATACAAGGGAATATGATGTAAGGGGTTATATATATAATACAAGGATGAGTGATGGTAGGGATTATGTAGATAACACAAGGGAAAGTGATGGTATGGGTTATGTAGAAAATAAAAGGGAAATTGATGGTAGGGGTTATGTAGATAACAAAAGGGATAGTGATAGGAGTTATGTAGATAATACAAGGGTAAGTGATGGTCTTGGTTATGTAAATAACGGAAGGGAAAGTGATGGTAGGGGTTATGTAGGTAGTACAAGGGAAAGTAATGGTAGGGGTTATTCAGATAATACAAGGGAAAGTGATGGTAGGGGTTATGTAGATAACTGAAGGGAAAGTGATTGTAGGGGATATATAGATAATACAAGGGAAAGTGATGATAGTGGTTATGTAGATAACAATAGGGAAAGTTATGCTAGGGGATATGTTGATATTACAGGGGAAAAATGATTTTAGCGGTTATGTAGATAACACAAGATGTGATGGTAGGCGTTATGTAGATAACAAAAGGGAGAGTGAGGGTAAGGGTTATGTAGATGATACAACGGAGAGTCATGGAAGGGCTTATGTAGATAACACTAGGGAAAGTTATGGTAGGGGTTATGTAGATAATACCAGGGTAAGTGATGGTATTGGTTATGTAAATAAGGCAAGGGAAAGTGATGGTAGGGGTTATGTAGATAGTACAAGGGAAAGTGATGGTAGGGGTTATTTAGATAATACAAGGGAAAGTGATGGTAGAGGTTATGTAGATAACTGAAGGGAAAGTGATGGTAGAGGCTATATAGATAATGCAAGGGAAAGTGATGATAGTTATGTACATAACACAAGGGAAAGTGATGGTAGGGGTTATGTAGATAACAAAAGGGAAAGTGATGGAAGGGCCTATGTAGATAACACTAGGGAAAGTTATGGTAGGGGTTATGTAGATAACACAAGGGAAAGTGATGGTTAGGGCTTATGTAGATAAAAATAGGGAAAGTTATGGTAGGGGATATGTAGATAACACAAGGGGAAGTGATTTTAGGGGTTATGTAGATAACAAGATGTGATGGTAGGGGTTATGTAGATAAAAAAAAAGGGTGAGTGAGGGTAGGGGTTATATAGATAATACAAGGGAAAATGATGTTAGGGGTTATGTAGATAATACAAGGGAAAGTGATGGTAGGGCTTATGTAGATAACTCAAGAATAAGTGATGGTATGGATTATGTAAATAACACAAGGGTAAGTGATCGTAGGGGGTTATGTAGGTAATAGAAGAGAAAACTGATGACAGTGGTTATAGAGATAACACAAAGGAAAGTGATGGTAGGGGTTATGTACATAACACAAGGGAAAGTGATGGTAGGGGTTATGAGGATAACACAAGGGATAGTGATAGAAGTGGTTATGTAGATAATACAAGGGGAAGTGATGGTATTGGTTAAGTAAATAACGCAAGGGAAAGTGATGGTAGGGGTTATGTAGATTACAAAAATGTAAGTGAGGGTGGGGTTTATGTGGATAACACCAGGGAAAGTGATGGTAGGGGCTATGCAGAAAGTACGAGAGAGTGATGGTAGGGGTTATGTAGATAACCCAAGGAGAAGTGATGGTAGGGGTTATGTAGGTAACACAAGGGAGAGTGATGGTAGGGGTTATGTAGATAACACAAGGGAAAGTAATGGAAGGGATTATGTAGATAACACAAGGGAAAGTAATGGTAGGGGTTATGTAGATAATACAAGGGAAAGTGATGGTAGGGGTTACGTAGATAACTCATGAAAAAGTGATGGTTGGGATTATGTATATAATACAACGGAAATTGATAGTAGGGATTAGTTAAATAATACAAGGGAAAGTGATAGTAGGGTTTATGTAGATAACACAACTTTAATTGATGATAGGGTTTATGTAGATAACACTAGGGAAAGTGATGGTAGGGTTTATGTAGATAACACTAGGGAAAGTTATGTCAGGGGTTATGTAGATAACAAAGGAAAGTGATGGTAAGGGTTATGTAGATAACATAAGGATATGTGATGGTAGGGGTTATGTAGATAACACAAGGAAGGGTGAGGTTAGGTGTTATGTAGGTAATACAAGGGAAAGTGATGGAAACGGTTATGTAGATAATACAAGGGAGAGTGATGGAAGGGGTTATGTAGATAACACAAGGGTAAGTAATGGT
>JAUUDZ010433696.1:0-25076 GCA_032361705.1 Panulirus versicolor
CACACTTTGTCAACCACACTCTGGTATACATGTTTAGGTTCAGTCTTGGTATTGGGCTTACCTGTTGTAAGGTGGAAGGTTGATAGCATGGTGCAGGATAACCTTTCAGTATGTTTTTGGTCATCTTTTCTCTTAGTGAAAGTTTTTTTCTCTAACGCCTCATCTCCATTTTGTTATGTTCTTATACTCAACACGGCTGCTAGCAACATTCCATGCTTTGGCTGTACATATTCTTCATTCGTATATAAAGAATGGCAGTTCTAGTTTGTGTATCCTATCAACCTGGCATTGAGAAAGAGAATATTGGACAGACTTTGGGTGTCCATTTTGGAAGAGATAGAAGCCAGAAATACTGTAACTTCATATAGATTTTGACCTCTGATTTTTGTGCTGTTTTCCTAAGTATTGTCTGATAGCAGTCCTGCATCTTTAGTTGGTTTATTTACACATTTTATCCAGTCTGTTATTTCAACAAAAGTTCATCTGCATAAACAGTTTTGGAACTGGTCTTCCAGATTTTTCTTTGTGTATTTTATGACATATTTTGTTAACTTTCTGATGTATACAGTTTTAGGTCCATCAGTCTGTTATAGTAATTCAGATATTTTCCAAAATAAGTATAGTTGGTTAAGAACCTTAGTGTTTTCTGGCTCTATATTGGGTTTGTAGCACACAATAAAAGTAAAATTAGGAGAGAACAGATGTTTGTCATCAGTGCTTCAGCTTCTTTTATCTTGAAATACCTGGTTTTTTCCAGGATGAGTTTATCCAGCTTGATCATATGAGATCTTAGATCTCTCTCTCTTTAGTTATGACAAGTCCTTTTTTATTTTCATGTTTGTTGTGAGGTTTGATATTAGAGATAGTCAGATATTCCTGTTGAACATTGCCTTATATTTGGTGACCCAGTGGAAAATTTGGTTGGAGTGTTAAGGTTTTCAGTGTCCTAAGTTGATTGAATTGTTACAATGATTCTAGCTAGTGTCATTCAAATAGGATTGTAACTAGGGGTAATACTTGATTAGTCATACATTTTTGTTAAATATTTTCTTAAATTATAGAAGGAAGAGCACAGTAAACCTGGACCAGAGTTTAAGGAATGGAAGCAATGGATTTTGTACTATTAGATATTACTTTAGGATCATCTTGATAGAATGGAAACCCAATATCATAAGTTGCCAGTTATTTCATTTGGGTGCAATTTTTGTGCTGTCACCTCATAATAACATTTCTCTGAGGACTTTGTAAAGTCTTTTTAAGTAATGTTGGCATTATTTTATCAGTAGATCATTGGATAGTGTTACAGTGGTCTAGCAGTTGTGAATGGTAGGATTCGTAAGCTTCAGATCTATTCTATCAAGGGTTGTGTAGTCTTTGATTATATTGATTAATATTGCTTGATACCTTTTCAAAAGCTTTTATGCCATGTTATTGCAACTGGCCCTCAGCATTTTAGAATTACTTTTCTTCCTCCCTATTGTAAAGGACCTATGTTGGAATTTTTAAAACCTCAGAATTATACTGTTGAGACAACTTTATCAGTGGGGTGCTGAATGCATTTGTCACTGGTCTTTTTTTTCCAGGATTGGGGTCTTGCTGCAGAATGCATGATTCTTCAGTTCTGTGAATATTTATCTGTAAAGTGAACTCTGGTTTATACTGCTTTTTCAAAATTTATTACTCTAATAGATTTTGTGTTAGAATCTTTTACATACTAAGAAAAGTCCTCACTTTTGTCCTCCTCCTAACTTCTTACTTTAGGGGATGTATCTGTCTAACTGGTGTGGTAAGTATTTATTTTAAAACATTAGTATTATGCTTGGTATTCACACTTGCTATCATTATGCAGTATGCATGATTTTGCCACGTTTATTGTGTATTACTTATGATTTTTTTGTATTTATATTTTTGTTGAATAATGGTCGATGAAATACAGTAAAGCCTCAGTGATTTACTTTCCAGTAGTTCATAATATGATTATAACTGTACTGGTATATATATCTCTAAAAATTTCACTCATTTTAATAGTGTAAAACTGTACCTTGATTGACATAGAATGTGAATTAAGGGAGCTAGTGTTTGAAACTGCTGGAACTGAAGAAGACTTGCAGTGTGTCATGTGCATTAAAAGTAAAGAGATATTTGATTGAATGAGAAATGTATAAATGAGTTTTGATTGAATGAGAAATGTATAAATGAGTGTAAGATTAGTGCTTTTCTTTGATATTAGTTAATTTCACAGTGAGGATTTCTTCAGTAATTTGTTGTTTCAAATGATGGAGTGACTTTCCCCCCATATCCTGTCAACAATGTTGTTCCATAGGGTTCTTTCCTACAACTTTATGTCTTTGTTCTCTCTGTAGATGATTCTCCCTCTTCTACATCTGATCCTGTTCTTATTCATTCTTTTGCTGATGAGTCCTCCTTACAGACCTCAGCTTACTTTCCATTTCCTTTTTATTCTTGTTCTCTTTCTCATACTTAACATATTTCATCTCTTATATAGACATGTGCAAAATAGACTAGGGAAGCAGTACTCTTATTTAGATGTAATAGTGCTAAAGTGCTGTTTCTCCCATCTAAGACTCATTCCTTTCCCTTTGTTCAATTTCAGAAAGCTACAGTTCAATCCTTTAATAATGTAAACATATTGGGCATAACAAGAGCCTCTTTTTTATCCTGGAAACCCCACATACCATCATCACAAGGCTGCTCCCAAAAGCAGGAGTGTTCTATAGATGCTCTCATTAATTATTTTTCTTGTGAGTAGCTGTTTTATATCTCCAGGGGTTTTGCATTTGCCCTAACATGGAGTACTGCTTTTATGTTTAGGGAGGTTCTTCCTCTTCCTCTTGATTAAGCACAGTGAAATCAGTAGCCTTCCATCTCATTAATTTTCTTGGCATTACCACTGCAGTTGTCCCACGGTTTCTCTGTGGAAACAAGCTGATCAAGAGTTGACTGTTATGATACCTCCTTCTTTTCTCAAACACCTAAGTTGTGGAATGCTCTTTTTCTTTTCTTCTTTGCCTCTTCATAAGATGTTTATACCTTTAAGAGTCTGGTCTGCAAACACCTTCCGTGTTATGATTAATTTCTTTTTTCTCTCTCTCACTTATTCTTTCACCTGAGGTAGCTTTTGATTGGGAGATATTTTGCCCTGTCATATCAGTCAATATAAATTAACAACAAGCTAAGGATTCGCTTCAGTTAATGTGAATTAATAAGGTTTTATTAAGGATATTCCATCAATTATATTACTATATGTTACTGGGGATGTTATGTACATATACAAAATCCTATCATCTACAACAGCTTTGTGTCAAAGTTTTTTGATACAGGTCGAGTATTGAAAATCTGTTTCTAAAATCTACAGACTTCCAAAACCAGTTAGCCAAAATATGTCGAGATTATTGCCAAATTGGAGCTTTTTTCTGGTACATAATTTCAGTAAATATTTGTTATATGTCTTATGTAGCATATAGTTATGCATATTACAGGGGTCCTCCCAGAGTGACTGGGTTTCTTTCCTGGAGATATGTTACTTTAACAGAATGTCAATGCATGAGTGATTGGAAGCCCATTTTGCAAGGGGTTATGATCCTGACCAAAAAATTTCTCCAGTCTGATTCTCGTGTATTGACTATACCTGAGACAGCTTACCTTCAGTATACTACAAGCCTTCATCATGTAAATGAGAGTTTATGATCCAACAAGTGTTGTCATTTCAATTGCAAATCAGCCAATATTTAACCCTTGGATGCATATCAGGGTCATTTTGACCCCAGCAGTTCCAAAACATTCAATATTTTTCATTTGGGTGCTTGAAACAGATTTGCAACTTGTAACTTTTTGTAATATGACTGGGGTCTAATTGACCACAAGTTAATTATTTGAAGTTTATAAGCATTATCTTCTAAATATGAGCAGTACAAAATATATGATTGTTGTAATAATGCTGGACTATGGTATATATGATTGTTGTAATAATGCTGAACTATGGTATTTTATTAGAAATGCTGTAATAAACAAAACATTTATCTACTCAATAGATATATGTTTTATTCCAGAACATGTATCGAATATCCAGAATAATATGCGTATTGAACGTGTTCGATTAGAAAGTGCTTAGGTCTTGCTGCAAGGGTTGTGTCAGTACCACAGTAACTTCTGGGAGTTTTACGTCACATTGCTATACCTCTAACATGTCTCGTCAGAAAAATCTGAATGACGAACAAATTAGGGATCTGTTAGCAACTTGTGACATAGACAAAGAATTGGATGATATTAGTGATTTAGAATTTATACCTCCTCCTAGCGACACTTCAGTTGCTTCTAGCGACACTTCAGTTGATAGTTCTGTTACAGATGACAGTATTACTGGCAACGATTGTCAAACAGATGTTACTGCCATGATCTCACATGCTGCCAGAAGAGATGATGAGTTTATGTATACACTATCAGAAGATAAGTGGTTTTTGATGGCTCCATCTGCACAAGGTCCTACAGCTTCATTGAATGTTTTGACAACATGCACTGGAATTACTTCATGTGATGGTAGTAGAATAACTTGAGACCCATGTTCCGCTTTGGACTTCATCTTCAACAACAGTATGATGACTATTATCATAAGCGAAGCAAACAGGCAAGGAAAACAGACAAACAACGACTGGAAACGGTTGACACTGGATGAAGTTCATATTTTTTGTAGGCTTTTGTATTCTAAGAGGAGTCTACAAGAGCAAAAATCAAGCAGTGAGGTAGTTCTAGAATTTGACCCTCCTATATTTTCCAAAACTGTGGCAGTCAACAGATTTGCAGAGCATTACATTTTGATAACCCAGCTACACGAAACAGTAGACTGTAGGGCAGTGGGTCCCAACCTTTTTCTGAACACAACCCCTTTATCAGAATACCACACACTCATGACCCTTTCATCCCATATTAGCCTGTTCAGTTTCACAGTCATTCACCGGTCCCTTTTGTGAGAAGTGAAAACATGGAACAACAAAACAATGAATAGCAAAGATTTTACTGCTTCTGTGATACATACAGTGTCATTAGGTACATTTATTTAAAGTTTATTAAACCAAGCTCATATTTTTATTCGCTGGTGCCCATCATTTCATCAGCTGTCCAATGTACCATCTCATCCTTCACCCTAGCCTAGGGCCTAGAGTGCCCTCGACTCACAATTTCTCCCAAGACTGTGACGTGTATATGAAAAAATATCCATGATCTCTAAAGGCTTTGTGACTCCCCTGGTCTAGGGATAAACTTGCTGCTGTTCACTTGCTGTTAGATGGATTTGTAGAAAATTCTCAATGATGCTACCAACATTGTGAGTGTGTTGCTGGTGATGAGCAATTGTATCCGTATAGGGGATGTTGTAGGTACATTCAAAACCTACCAAATGTGGTCTAAAATTCTGGGTTGTGGTGGATATTACATGTCGAATATTGAAATGTATAAGGTAAACATGAAGAGAGAACTCATGAATTAAGAATGCATGTTGTACTAAAGCTCACAACTCACTTGCATGGAATGGGAAGAAATGTCACTTGACAATTTTTTCACCAGCTTGAAATTAGCTAGAGAGCTTGCATCACAAAAAATGTCTTTGTTAGGAACAATTCATGGTAACAGAAGGGAAGTGCTCAAAGAACTGCAGAAGAAATTGTTTGAAAGGGTTTTTGCCTATAATGAAGAGGAGGTACAAATAGTATCATATAAGGCCAAGAAAAATAAGAATGTGTTATTACTGTCAAACCAGCACAAAGATAAGAAATTGAGTGATTGTAACAAAATGAAATCGGAAGTGATGCTGTATTATGATTCAACTAAAGAAGGTGTTGACTGTGTAGATAAGAGTTGATATGTACAATGGTATGTTCCTGTTTGGTGTAACTTGGTTGATCTGGCATGCTGTAGTGCACTTGTTCTCTACACATGTGCATTTCTGGATCATCACAGGGGCAAGAACCACAGGAGATGACTTTTTCTCTGAGCTGGGTATGGCTTTGAGGCACAGGTACAGGGAAGCCAGGAATGCTGGTGCTGCTTCATTCTGTTCAGGACAGGACTGAGTTACTGCAACTGCTTCTTGAAAGAAATGCTCAAGATGTTCAGTGTGCCCAAGGAACAAAGATGGAAAAAAATAGTGCAAAATGCAAGCTATGTTATGAATTTGTATGCCCTTAACTTTATTTTGTAACATGTCACTCATGTGGTGAAGGAGACTGACAATGGTATTTCATGTTGATTTAAAGGAGACATTTTTCTGATTATAAGTTGCTATGTTTTTCATTAGATTTTTATTATTATTATTATATCTGATATGTATTATATAGTTGCATCCAAGACACTTAGTTTATATTATTCCTTCAGATATATTGAAAAATATTGGATGGGACTGAATTGACCCTAGTCATGCGGTGATATAGAGTGGAAATTTCCTGTATCCACGGATAATGATACTGAGAAAGGTGGTGATGAGGGATTTAGGTAGGAGGTGGGTTTGAGATGGGGGCGGATCGCATGGTTTATCAAACCTTCTCGAGTTAGTCTCTCACTTTCAGAGTGTGATATTCATGTTTATTGATGTGTTTGGCCTTTACGTTACATATTTGAATGTTTTGAAGTCAGATAGTTCTCATTTACATGACATTGATAATATGAAAACTTAATGTAACTTATAAAGTGGCCATTAGTGGCTGGAATATGATAAGAATCTAATGTTATGTTTCTTTGACATCATTATAAAAGACATTATAACTGAAAACCCTTACAATATATTTGTATATTTCTTTATTAATGGAAAAGCATATTAAAAAGCATTAGAATAATTCTTTTGATCTGTTGCTCTTGTGAGGACTTAGTATTGTTTTGCAAGTATGTACCCTGTTCTTGAATGAGGCTATTGTGAAACGTTGTTACTTTGGAACGTCACTTTGTGAACCATCGTTTTGCGGATGCCTCCCTGTACCAGTACATAACATTATAACCTGCATTTAGTATACAAACCCCCCCCCCCCCCCTGTAGGTTACAGTATGTTTTTACCACAATCTGTGTTCAGCATTCTAAAAACCCTTAAAGCATGAAGATCTACACAGAATTGTACTTGGTACCAATTGTTAGTTTTTTTTGTTTTTTTTTATTCTACCTCTGCTGTATTGGAACATCTTAGAGTTAAGTGATTTCACACAGGTGCCATGCATTAGGAAAACCTCTTTAAAATCTTTGAATTTATTTTTTTCTCTGTGATATGCAAATAACCCCCATTCCTAGAGTAATAGTGGTGTTCTTCCACCCAACAGCTATGTCAGCACAAGGTAAAATCAACATGACTCCCCCAGTGAGTATGAGCCTTCCTTATGCTGCAAGATTTCAGATTTATTCCTCATACATTATAACTGTAATAGAAGAGCTGAATTTCTCATCCTTTCAATTAACAGTTCAGTGCATATAAAAAAAACCTTTTGTTTGTTATGCTGTTAAAAAGTGAAAACTAATGATGAAAGCATATGCTGATATTTATGAATATACTCTGAGACTTATGAATGAAGTCTGGAGACTCTTAAACTAACTGAATATCCCAAGAACAATTACAGGTAGCTGATTTGGACAAGAAAAGAAATACTCTTTAATGTCCTTTACAAACAATTCATCCTCTCCATCCTAAACTATGCCTCCACCATGTCAAAAGCAAAAAACAAAGCTGCAAATCACATGAAACAAAGCACTCAGAACAGTCACTGGCTACCCATCAATCAGAAAAATTGTACACAATGAAACAATTACACCTCATTATGTTTGGCACTCAGTTCTTTGCAACAGCAGTGGATCCTTCCTCTCCAAACCCCTCCATTACTAACCACCAGCCCCAAGAATGTATATATGGACATGAATTTAATGTGTTTACTGTACATATACAAGTATATGCTTACTGTGTGTGTGTGTGTGAGATGTTTATTTATGAAGCTGTTTTGGTTGGTAATTGATTGAACACTAAATAATGTGAGTTTTGTGGGCATTTGTGCTTACTCTTGATTTTTTTTGTGTGCTTTTTTCCACTGACAGATGAAGTATTGTTTCTTATATTTGCAGTATGTCTTAGTAATGAAATGTTCAGATTGTTTAGGACTGACTATTCTTTTTCACTTCTTCACAATGAGCCTCTGCTATATAAAGGAGTCCAAAGTAAGAAACACTTCTCTAGTGTATATGAAAAAAGAATGTAATTCATCATGACTGTGTCATATTTCAAAGCAAAAATATTTAGGATAAAGTGCTTTCTCTGATCATTAATATCAGTCACATGATACCAGGTTCATTAGATTTGTTTTTGCAGTTTTTTACGTTATACTAAAATAATTATTTTTGTAGTGTGCGTGAGTTGTTACTGATTATATATTGGTTTTCAGGAAGGTTCCAAACAAAGGAAACACAAGCCACATTTCAAGAAGAAGGTATCTTCTTCTGGGAAATGTGCATTGTCGTGTTCAGGAAGGATTCCAGCAGTGCCCTTACTTGTAGGAGGGTCATCATCAGTGCTTTCAGAAGCTGAATCACCAAAAGGGAAGCATTTCAAGCCAGGAACACTTCCGGTTGGACCTCACCCACCAGCTGCACCTGAAATAGGGATTCCAAAAGCAGTGTCACCTAAAAATAGACCTTTGCAAGTAACAGGACCCAAAACTGGGTTGTTTAAAGGGCCTCAACAACAAGATGCACTTGTAATAGAACTCCAAGAACCAGAGACACCTAAAGGTGAGGCTCCCAAAGCCATATCAAAAAGGGGAGCTTCAGAACCAGGAGGGTCACTGAAGGTAAAGTCTTCACAACCAGGACCTCCTATTACCAAGCCTCCCGAATCATCAAGATTAGCATCTTGTCAAATAACTTCATTAAAAGTTAGAGATTCGCTGGCTGGGGCACCATCAGAAGTGCCCTCACACAACGAAAACAAAGTTGGGTCAGAAAAAAAGCACTCACACAAAGGAGTGCCATTACCAGAAAAAACTCCTGCTGTATTACAGCCGTCAACCTCACATATTTCATCTTTACCGTTTTCTGCTACATCATCAGAAACAGTCTCGTCCTGCATACCAGCCTTTACTGATACTGTGCCTCCACATTTGAGAGAGGAAAATTCTCCTGCATCATTTAAAGTGACGAACACTGCATCAGAAACAGTGAGAACAACTGGAGCTGATTTTATTTTGTTAAATTCTGGAGGGGTTAGAAATACAAACATGTCTCAAGCAACCACTAAATTAGATAATTTATGTCATCTTCTTGAGAACATTGTTATTCAGCACTCTGGTAAGGAAGCACTGAGTGATAACTCTTTAAAACTTCCAGTAGCATCAGCTGCCCAGTCTGTAAGAGAAGTGTCACCAGCAAAAGTTATACCAGCAGCTGTGGAATCTCTTAATGTTGTGATAGAGTCTAGAGAGGCAATAGAGCAAGAGAGGAGAGCTAGAAAAGAAGCAAAAAAGGCAAAGAAAAAAGGTGGAGAAAAGGATAAAAGTGAAGATGATAAGATGAATTGTAAAATGGAGGAAGTCAAGAGAGGAGCCTCACAAGAAGTAGCAGTGCCATGTACTAGAGAGAAACAACCAGGAGATAAATGCAAACCACTTCAACAAGCACAACATACTAGGCTTTCTGATGGAACTCAAGGATCCAGTCAGGAAAATGCTACTGGAAAGTCCAAAGCAGATTTGAGGAGAGAGAGACGTGAAAAACAGGAGGCTCAGAGACAAGCAAAGATGGCTGCTAAAGTCCAACAAGAAGCAGAAACACAACATAAGGGGCAAGAGCATGTACATCCAAGTAATGATAAAACAAAGTCACCCCAGAGGAAGAAGAGGTTGGGAAGTGAAGGAGGAAAGAGGTGGAGAGACAAGAAGAGTTTCGATAAAGGGCCCACTGGTCGCCGCATTCCTTTACTGGGACACCTCACGCCACACTCCTCCCAGCCACCAGAACTTCCAGTCAATTGTGATACCATCCATCCAGCTGTTCGAACTCTTGGGCTAAAGATGAAGGTAGTTATTTTCTCTTTTCATTGTTTTTTATCATTCTTAAATCGCATGACCACTGGCTCTTAAAGATGTTCATACACTTATTTAGGAATATTTCACTGTGTGCTGAACATATCATGGCTTTCTTTATGTGTAGTTGGAAGAGGGGTATTATGCATAGTTTTTAATATTGATACTTTTCCTTCCCATATAAGATTCATAGAAATTTTGTTTTATGTATTTAGATGGAGCAGGCAGAATTCTAGGAACCAAAAGGTGCATTTCATTGTAGAAAGGATTTCACCATAGTAGGGAATGTCAAATAGAAAGCGATATACCAGAATTTTTGTAGAAGCCTTTTGCCATACCAGAATTTTTGTAGAAGCCTTTTGCCAGTATTGTTACTTCAACAATAAAAGGAAAAGAGGGGAAAATAAAGACTTAATAAGCTTTGAAGCACTTATTATGTTCAGTGTGCATTTTTATTTTGGCCAACATGGCATGGGCAAAAGTTTGCATTCATAATGGCTATCTCAGATGAAAGGTAAGACAAGTGAGCCTGAAATTACAAATGTAGTAGGTATTGATTTGAGCTCCTCAGCATTTATAAACTAGACTCTTAAGGATGGGAAGGTCATAGGAAAACTCAAAAGACAGAAAGGCATTTCACACTTTCGCCATATGAAGAAAGGAGGAGGTATCTTAATGGCCAGTCTTTGTTTAACAAGACTCCACACAGAATCTTAGCAAGTAGCAGCCAGACACATGCTATTGGTCCAGGTTGTAGAGGAAGGGACATGAATGGCCGATAAGGGCAGTGAACAGAAAGTTACTTTTGCCTGTTCTTGGTGCAACCTTACTAGTGGGGAAATGTGTGAAAATGCATGAAAGAAATGTTTGTAAGTGGGACCCTGGTTTCAGTGCATAATACATGACTTACAGAATGTGAGCATATGAGGCTGGTCTTCATCTGTCCTTAGTGTCACCTTGCTGACATGGGAAAAAAAGAATGAAAGAAAGAAAAGAAAATATGTATATATTTTCTTACAAGTGTGTCATTTCCTGCAACTGTGAGGTATTGCTGGGAACAGATAAAGAACATTTGCCCACATCCACCCTCTCGTTGTCATGTATGATGCACTGAAACTAGAGCCCTCTACCCACAACCAGGCCCCTCAGTCCATTCCATGATTTTCTCTGACTCTGATTGCTTCATATGACATGGCTCAACCCATTGATAACTTGTTGTCCTCTTGTAAACCACATTGCTTCAGCTCACTTTTCATGCATATTTCATGCTCTCTTGCATGTTCATGCACATTTCTCAAAGCATCCTTCACTCCATTTTTCCACCTCTTCCTCAGTTCCCCCTTTTCCTTGTCTCCACATCCGATGTGTATACTCTCTTGGTCATCCTCTCCATTTGTCCAAGCCATTTTAGTAAACCCTCATCATTTGTCTCATACTTACTCCTCTTACTGTCTCACCACTCTTTATCTTATAATTTCTTATTCAATTAATCCTCCCCACCTCTTATTGCCCATAAGCATTTCATATCCAACACATCCATCCTATACCTTAATTTTTTTGTTTAGGGATCACACTTCACAGTGTGGGTGTGTGCACATAGGACTTTTGTTTAAAAGTGTTCCAGGCATTACTTCAATAAGGTGGGAAACAGTGAATAAGTTTAAGATAATTCATTGTAATTAGATTTTTGTTGTTGAGATTACTGCTGCAGATCCTTTTGCTGTTAATGAAGTTTATTTTTCTTGTATTAGGCCAGATTTCTTCAAACCATTGTACTCAAAAGTTATACAAGTTATAAAAAAAAAAAAAACTCCAAGCAGGTGAATGCATGAGAGAAGAGACTCAAAAGTCATGTTGTGTGTACTTCACATGCTGGGATACTACCTCTCCTTAATAATTGTTATTTTTTATCATTTCCACAGAACCATATTGTGGATGGCTCAACAGCTAGAGTTGTGTCTACATTAGCAGCCCTTAAGAGACTTATTAGTGATTATCGAACACCTGAGTCATGTGACCTTTCCAGAGATTTAGCTGAGAAATTGCTTCCAAATGTGGCTTTCCTCAATGCATGTCGAACTCAAGCTGTTGCGATGGACAATGCTATACGGTAAGATGTTATTGTTAATGAAAATGTATAACAGGATGTTCCATGCTTTATTTTACAGTACTGCTAGATTAGATTTCCTTTTCGGTGGCACATAATGACTTTTTGATTTTAAGTAGAATCACAGGACACATTGTTGTAAAATCTACTTGAATTTGGATTTTTCTAATTCTAGATTTTTGAAGCACAAAATCAATAGCATTGAGCCTACCATGCCGGAGGCACAAGCTAAGGATCAGTTGCGGTCAGCCATAGATGATTATGTGCAGGAACATATTAACCTGGCCAGCAGCACTATAGCCTCACATGCAGCATCGCTCATCCAGGATGGAGATGTTATTCTCACCTTTGGGTAGTAAGTAATTATTATTTTACATTACTGAATTGCTTTATCTTCAGCCATGAGAAAGGCATGTATTAGTAAAAATGTGCATTTTCAAATGCTAATGGTTGTAACAAGAAAGATATCGTCAGAAAGTGGCTCTCAGATCACATGTATCTGCATGTGGTTATGCCATCAGTGAAAAGTTGCTGTCAGTGAAACTGTATTACTGTGAGTAGATGTAAAATAGTACAGTTGTGTTTGGAACTTTTTTCTTGAAATGTCCATAATTTCCACGCTCCTAATCAGAGTGCATCCTTGGAACAAGGATCCTGGTATTTTATGATCAAAATTGTCTCATACAAATGATATGTATAAACCAGAAAGCCCCATTATAAAGTTGGTAACTATAATCTGGAAAAATCCAAAATACAAATGCTGCTCAACCTCAAGAAATTTAGGCTGGAGATGATCTACCTGTAAAGAATTTCATTGTTCAGAGAATGCTGCATACTTTATGTTTGTTTAATCAGAATTGATAATTGTACAGATGTAAAACCAAAAGAATAGCAAATTATTTATCATATTTTATACGGTTATTCCACTGATAACTACCATCTTATTTTATACAGCTCTGCCCTGGTTAGTGATGTGGTCGAAGCTGTTTGTGGTGAGGGACATAAAGTTAGCATTGTTGTGGCAGATTCACCACACCCTGCATCTGGAGCTGCTATGGTTAAGAGATTATCCTCGCTTGGTGTCACTACTTATTACCGACTGATCACAGATGTCACACACATTATGCCCAAGGTGAGTTTAGTGTCATTGAAAATGTTTTACTGGTCTTTTGAATGTTAGGTACTGTAAGTTACCTCACTTATTTCTTTCATCTATTTAACTTCATTGTAGATGGATTTGATCATATTATTCCAACCTCTCATTTGACCAGCATATATTACCAACTTTTTATTACAGCTGGAAAAAATTTTCAACCCACAAAGGTCTGCAAAAGTTTTCATTATGAATGGCACCAAACCTCTTTTCTGCTTTCCCCACTGACCAATGTTCAGAGCAGTGAATGGGCATAAGTAAGTTACAGCACAGGTCATAAGGGATTGCACTGACAGTAAATAATCAGTAATTCTTTAGAGTTTTACGAAAGGAAAGAATAGCTGTAGAGTGAAAACAAGAAAAGTTATATTCATCATTACAAAAGAAGATAAGGAATAGGTCTCAACTTACAGACAGATATTATTAAGAAGGGTAGTGCTTAATTTTGAAAAAATCAAGTCTCATATAAGTGAGTAGAGCAGCTCCCTTCTTTGATAAACAGGATGATTTCTAGCAGAAGAGGTTATCTTCCATATCTGCTCAATTTTTTTTTTATTAAAGTTCTACTGTGAAAGTTAGGGAAGGCATGTTGAAGTACTTTCATCTTGACTGCCAGAAAATTTTAATTATTAGCCTTTGGATTCAAGGAAACAGAGAATAATAATAAAAGTTATTTGGTCTGAATAAGTGCATACAGCGTAGTCTTGTCAACATACCTTGTCACAAGGTATTATACCATGATAAGCTAATTAAATTATTTCTTTGATAGAATCTTAGATTACTTTGTATTTATCAGTTTTGCTAAAACTATGCAACTTTTTTTATCAGTTATTCAGTACTTTACTTATTTAGGTCACCAAAGTGGTTGTAGAGGCAGAGGCAGTGATGATGAATGGAGCCATACAGGGAATGTGTGGAACTGCTGGTTTGGCTCTTGCAGCAGCTACCCATGACACCCCTTTTATTGTACTTTGTTACACGTACAAGTTTTGCAACAATGACCTCACGGACTCTTTGGTTGTTAATGAACTAGGTTAGTGCAAAATTATGAGTTTCAGTGTTTATTGCCTGCTGAATATGCTTTTCATCTTTTACAACTTTTCTTTGCTATTGACATTTTATTCTTTTTTTTCATATTTGCTATAAATATTCTTTGTATATGTGCGTGTGTGGACGTTTATGTATATACATGTGTATGTGGTTGAGTTAGGCCATTCTTTCGTCTGTTTCCTTGCACTACCTTGCTAACGCAGGAGACAACGACTAAGTACAATAAAAGAATTATGAATGTTATTTCTATATGTTTAAGAATTTTCAGTATTTCTATTATTTAGTTGGAGATTTTATAGGTAGTATTTAGTGTGTTATTAGGGATGGTCAGTTCCTAACCCCTGTATTTACATTGAAAACCATTGAACTGAAATTTGCACATCTGAGATTTGTGATATTCCTCAGTCCCCATTCCATGAAACATCATGACAGTAGTGTAATTGTCTGACTCAAGTATGATAATGGTTTATTTCCTTCTTTGGATTCTCCTGTTCCAGCTCTTCCAAAAGAACTTCATGAGCTGTTTTGGCAGATCATCATTTGTCCACTTGATACAGATGAATCACAGGAGAACACCTGATTCGGGAATATACTGGTAGCCACAACAGAAATGAAACACGAAGATCCATCCGTGCTCATAATGATTCACATCTTCAGGGATACAGAGATAATGTGGCTTTCAGCATGTTGTCCTCTTAAACTCAAGTTTCCCATTATCTGTGTCCCAGCTATGCTCTCTTGGATGAGGAATGCTTAGGACTACCTTGTTTGCTTGATACTGGATGAGAGTTTGGTGGTTTGGCCTCTCAACATACATATGCAGGTAATCTGTGCTGGATGAAAAGGGGTTCATATCCATTTCATTGTAGCTTAGAAATAACAACTCCTGACTTTTCATTGAACCATTATTGAAATTTCTAGGGTTCATTGAACCATTATTGAAATTTCCCATGATGCAGCTTATTGCAATCATTTTTGTTGAACATCCTTGTGGAGGCATAAAATGCACAAACTTCTCAAAAATGCCCTCATTAACAGGTGATTTTCCAAGTTGTATAAAGATATCAGACTATTCTCTGTGTATCTGGAGGACTGTGAGTTTTCCTTTTTGTACAAACATTCTGATTGTATTTCAGCCGTAAAAGAAATTTACTGCAGGAAGAGCTGCACACATTTACTGTCTTACATTTGTTATAGTTCTTTGCACTTTCATGAGACACCTCCTTTTAGCAACTCATTTGTTCAACAAAATTTTTTTTGAGTGTATGTGAAACTGAGAAGAAACAGGAAGATATCTGTGTTTGAGGATTTACCAGTGACTTGCTGAATGGATAGTAGCGTTTATATTATGAAGGTTAATCTCTTATCATCTTACTTAGAGTTAATTTCCCTAGTCTCCTCTGACAGTTTCCTGCCCATTGGAACTTGAAAGGCTAATGCACTTCTGCATACAGATAAACAAAATTTTGCCATGAAGCTTTAGGGTCATGGTTCCAAACCTCGTGTCAACGGACCCCATGGGGTATGTGAAGCCTCATCAGGGGGTACATAGATACATTTATAGGAGCAAAAGGTATATAACCATGGGCTATTTTGTTTAAAGAGAACATTGATTTGACATTATAAAGTTTGTTCATAACTGCAGTATCAATATGGAAATGAATGAAATAAATCTCTTCTAATAAAAGTATGAGTCACCATTGAGAGGGGTTATGTAATGCCTCACACACCATATGCTTTAGGGCATGTCCTTTTTTCTTCTCTTCGAGTAGAAATGCTATGAAACACTTCTTGTTTTCCTCACTTGACAGGAATGCCTTCCACTTTCTTGATATTTTTATTGGAGATCCTTTTATCAAATGGGCTATGGAGGTCCCGTGCCTTGCTCTTTCAACAATTTTGATGGACATGGAAGTAAAAAGCTGTACGAAATCTTCACAGTGGACTTTAGGAGCTGATTGAACACACTGCCATCCATCTTTCCAAATGTATTTGTTAGGGGAACCTGAGCATGAAGGAGAGCATTGTCATCGTTGACTTGACTGAGCCTTTGTACTGGATAGTAATCTCTTTCCAGCAAATGCAAGAGGTTTTTGCCTGTCTCCCTTTACATGAAATCTATCAGCTGTGACTTGCTCAGTTAAGTTTTTCCCCACAATAATGGCAAATTTATTGTGCATTCCTCATTCTGTAGGTTGCGGTGCAAAAGAGGATACAGAATGCACAAAAGGTCCAGGAGCTGAGCCTCAGTGATTGAAGTAAATTGGAATTTATAATTTTAGAAGAAAATGGAAGAAAATTTTAACCAAGGTTTGGATAGTAGTGAATGAAGTATAATTATTACGTTTACAGAGTAAATGAACTGTTTACAGAAATTGAACCATATTGACTGTCATAGGGATGAGGATATATAACAAGTGAATTATTTTCATGTAGAATATTGTTATGAATGAAATGCAGACATTTATCTCTTAACCTTAGGCAAGAATCCTCTCTAAATTCTGGTTATGCATAAGTGAAGTAATGTAATGAATGTACATAGTGTTGTTACAAGGTGTGGGAGCAGCATGAGTCAGGCAGCAGTAACACCAAGGTGTCTACTGATCCTGTTGGTGGAGTCATATGTATATGGCTCTTCTTGCATGATCTTATGGTAGTTGAATCTGATTGCATTTATTTCACTTCACCTTAAGTCCAAAGGTTTTATTCCTTTTTCTGAGTGCCTCTTGTAAGACTGCTCACAGGAAGGCCCATGGGATATCATCTTCATCCTACAAGGAAGTGGATTTTGCTAATTTGTCAACATTATCATGAATTCTAAGCCCAGTGTGAGATGGAGTCCAGAGAAAGTGGACACTGACTCCATCTTGGTTTAAGGTCCAGTTTCTCTGGATTCCTTCACCATATGAACTCAGAATGCATGGCAAGACTGATGAATTAGCAAAAGCTTCTTCCTCTGGTCTACCCAGGTACAGAACCAAGCAGAAGTTTAGCACCTTCTCCATTCCTTTCAGCTTTAATTCACTTGGCACTTTTGGATTGCTATCACTTTCATTATTTTGATGGCTGATGCATGTATCTTGAGACTGAGACTCTTAATTGATACACTGAGGCTTTGTGTTTTCTCAACCAAGCAGTGTTGTATAAATGTGTTGTAGGCTTCCTGTCCCATACCATTAGCATAAAGACACTGTTTAAAATCCTTTGGTGCTAGTTGCACCTGAGGACTGGCAATGAAGTACATTGTAGTTTTTAGCTTCAGATGGATTGAAGAATCTTGTATGATCTTCAGCACTGTGTGAAATGCACTCTTGGCTGTCCATGTCATCATTATTGTTCTTTTATGGTAGCTAACTCTTGCATGTCTTTTCATGTACCATTTGTGCTAGGCTAAGTTTATTTATCTTATAGTTGGCATTGTGTGTGGGCATTTCTGAAGCATGAACTGTAAGTACTTTTTTTATTAGAACTGTCACCCATTCACCATCAAACCTTTCACTAGTACTTTCTTTCACATAATGACTGTTTTCTTCAAGAAGTGCTTTGTTTGCCTTGCATTCAGCAATGGTCTGGATGTCGTATATCGGATTTCTCTCATTGCTTTCCTACATGAGTGTAATTCTTAGAAAGGAGGCATGTGAGTTTGCTTCTCCTGAAGCTAAGGATCTTGCACTTTCAGTACCATGTCTTGGTCTTTTTTTTCTCTGCAACGTTTTTATTGATTATTCTGCTGTTTTTGTGACACTGCACAAGCTTTTCCTCTCTTTTTTCTGCTGTAGGAAACAGTATGCTGGTTCAAGAATGGGGTTCATCATCTAATCCATTCTATCATTTGAGGGACCAGGATATGTTTGTAAAGATTTTTATAACACCACATTTGGCAACCATGCAAATGTAAACCACGTTTTTGACACATAGAAAAAAGTGTCTGGTAAAATGTCATTTTGTATTGCTCTGCAACTAAAGATATTAATTTCTTGAAATTTTGTAAATTCTAGATAGTTCCCCTGTTTTACTGTCAGATTTATCATTGGTGGGTGATGAAATATGTGCACTAAACTGTCATTTTCTTTTTGCATTTGAAGGCTTTGGAAGCTTTTAAGATTAGGTTTCTCATCTGTTCTTTTCTTTGTCATAATGAGTACCAGAGGTTGAGACAGTATTAAGAAGAATGATGATAAACAAATATGTTAGAAATTTGGAATGTATAAGAACTATCAGGCTGTTTATGAGTCCAGTAAATGCTTAGAAGTATATTTATATAGTTCATGGTTTGCTTCTACAGTCCTTGATTATCACTAATTATACACCAGGGCCTCAGTCAGCAGATCAATTTACCAACTTGCACATTCCATCTGTCTTACAGAAATAGAATAAGTATATAAATTTGAAGGTGCCTAATGGCCACACCCTCCCATAGGTTAAATGCAGACAGCCTGGTTTGCCTAGAATAATTGCAAAGGTTTACAAAATTAACAATCCTGAAAATTTAGTATGAGGAATTAGTATATGGTCCACAGTGTTATGTTATTATCTCTGCCTTCTCCCTTCTTCCTCCCTCTTATTTTGTCACATAGTTCACTTTCCTCTTCTCCCCCTTATGTACATGGCATCTCCTCTTCTCTTTTCACACAGCTTGTTCATGTCTATCTCATCACATAAGAACCCAGAGCCATAGAATGTGAAGTTTGACAATACAGTATGGAGAACCATCTAGTGACTGATTTGTTTGGATATGTATTGCATGTAAATCCCTTATCAAACTGGAGAAAATAGCTTATTAGACTGAATTTTTTTTCTTCCACAGGGGATGCAGATAGTGTAGTAATGTGCCCGTCAAAAGAATACTGTGGACATCTTGCAGATTGGCGAGAAACACAAAACTTGAATGTTGTAAGCCTTGTTTATGATGTGACTCCAGCCAGTTTGGTAACAGTTCTTGTTACAGAGCAGAGTGTGCTGCCGACATCTGCAGTCCCTGTGATTATACGTCGCAACTATGCTGATATTCTTGGTCAAGATTAGTGCATACTTTCTGTTTTTAGCATTTATACATGAATTTTGAATACCTCCATAAGTAAAATGTTTTGTGGACCATTAGTAACATCCCAGCTACTTGCCATGTTTATAACTCATTAGGATATTTTTATCCAGTTTTGTTTGTCTTATTCATTGATGAGATTCTTACTCCTAGAAATTGTAAAATACAGGATGATTGATGCTTATTCTAAAAATTCAAAGTAGATTGAGAATTTTAGGTTACAATGATCACTTTATCTAAATAACAAATTTTCTGTGAAATATTTTTTCTCTGAAGTTCACCTATGTTCCCATTAAATACATAATCAGAGAGAAATACTGATATGCCAGGCATTACACTTTGATTTACCCAAGGAATACAGTCACAGTTACATTAGATATTTGTTCCATGAGTATTGCTATAAATGTAGCAAGTTTGTACTAAGAAAGGAGGCAATAGATATCATTGATTGTCCATAATGGGCATAGACCTGTGATAGCAAGAATATGTCTCAATATTAGAATTTGATAAATAAGAATAAAAGATATCTCTGATAACATGCAATAAATATTACTTTGTTACTCATGTACCTTGAACTTTGCAGCCCGAGGACCCCTTCTATGGTGTTTCCCCAGTGCTTAAGAAATTGGCTTCATTCATCAGCCAGGACCTCAGTTCATGAAGTGTGTCAATTTTTGTCCATCTTTCCTGAGTCATTGTCTCCATACGTCCAAACCATTTCAGCACATTCTGTACCTACATTTCCAACTATATTTATATAGATGGAAAGGTTTGATTTTTAACTAACTTAGCTTTTTCCCCTTCAGGAGGGAGCATTAGGAATGGAGAAACAAATGCTTTCATTTGCACACTACCAGTCTGTCTGTCATGTGCTCTGATATACTAAAATCAGTCTGCCATCATCACTCAAGCTCCATAGACTTCATTTACCTTAATTTTGAATGTTACCTTTTTTTTTGATAAATGGATACAAGAATATTATGTAGTTTTCTATCTCAGCAAATATTGAGAGCTTGTCACTTTTGCTGTTTTGATTCCCTGTTTCTTTGTGCAGCAGAAATGATTAAAATTCAGGGCATGGGCATCAGAAGTGTAGATAATTACTTCTGATTGGCGACACCATTTTTCACTTGTGTATTTAGTAACACTGGTAGTTTTTCTTTTGAGTTCTTTTTATGCAGATGATCTTTTTCCGAGTATGATACTGAAAAATGGAATCATCTGAACCTTCAGGCTTGTTTTTTGTTGAATTGGGTATCTGTTCAGATATGCATGACTTTCATGAATTATTTAGGGTTATTAAAATTTTCCAAATTATCATTTCCATCACTAGTATTTTTGTTAGGTATTTCCCAGTACTTTTTGTAATTTTTAAGAACCCACTATTCTATTTTACAATTTGCATTATTTTAATACTAGCCCAGGATCCCTTTTATTGAGCTTCGGCATCAATCAGTAGCAGGGAAATTACAGACTCCCTCTTGAGTGAGAAGTTCCTTAGATGACATCATACTCCTTTTTGTTTGTCGATGATGATACAGGATACAGCCTCAGCAGTGACTTTTCATGCATGGTTTAACCATATGAAGGTAGAGGCTGGGAGCATCACATGAATATGCTAATGCTGATATAGCATGAAGCATAGTTTTATCTATCTGTATCTCTGATGCCTCTTCCCACTTGGAAGTCCCCCACAGAGATGGCCATAGCAATTGAGTCTCCATGATTAGTGAACTCCAGTGCCGCTTCTTAGCTTTTAGTGTCTCATCCTCAACAGGGCACTGGGAGAGGGCAACTCTAATGCAGTGTTTGTAGAGGCTCCCATCCAATGTTCTGACTGACTACTACTACCTAATGTTAATGCCTAATTTTCCTACTTACTACCTGTTTCTACATAATGCTCCTGCCTAAGTGTTCCTACCTACTTCTTCTGTCTACATCTATTAAATCTACCATTTTGCCAGAAGGCAGGGCTAGCACATAGTGCTCTTTGCTGGGAAATCTAGAGTTTTGAAGAATGAGCTGTATGAGTTAAGTGTTATGTAAGACGAGGAGAGATTGTATGTTTATGGACAGAATGCCAATAGTCCACATGTGGAGGAGACAGAGAGATAGCATCCTGGGTCAGAGGAGTGCAGCTTGACAACCACTGAAATGCTCGCTCACTGTGCAGCTGTCACTAAGCCTCCCAATACCCAAGTGGGTAGTACTGGTAATATACCTCCCTCGTCATTGGCTATCTATCAACTACTACCTAGGTAGTGGCTGATAGGCATAGTTTTGTATTTCGCACAATATCACTCTCATGGGAAACATTAAAACTTTTGCCATTAATGAAGAAATTCTCAGTGGAACACGTTTTTCACAAAGGTTAGTAGGCAAGCAATTGAAAAAGAGGATATCCAAGGCAAAATTGTCTTGCGTTTCATTTTTTTGTATTCTGAAATAATTTAATCATCCCATTATATGTATTGAAAGGCTGTGCACTAATAGTTGTATATTTAGGCAATGGATAGTATTTGGTTTGAGGTGTTTTGTAATGGTAATAAAGACTTTTGTTAACTATTGTGTAGTACCCTTGAGGGCATAATGTTTTCCATTTAATTAAAATGGTTGTAAGAGAAGTGTTTGCTGAGTTTTGACATTTATTATGCAGACTCTATACAATGTGTAGGTTTCAAATGTCACAGTAAACTGTATCATACTCTTTGCATTTTTCATGCTTTCAGCATGTGTTTGAGATTTCACTTCAAGATCTGAAGTTAATGTTATGATGTTCATATAATGTGGTAATCATATTTTTTTCTGAAGAGAAAATTTAAGTGTGCTGTTGTTATTTGCGTTATCAGTATTTTGCCAGAACTTTATGTTCATGGTCATGATTCAGAAACTACTGAACATAGAGATTAATATTGACATTTATGTGTATGTAGATGTTTGATTATTGAGCACTCTTGATAGTGTGGGAAACTTCATTTCCTCGAGCACACTGGAGATTTACTTTATCAAGGATACTCCTAAATGAGGTGAGGGTATATGGATTTGGTCTGTATCATTTAAATGTGATTTGGATTCAAATAGTAGCTAGATAGAACATCTGACGAGATACACAGTTGTTTCAAAAATAGCCGAATTATGCCTTTTATTGGTTAATGTTTTTTCAAGATTAATTTAGTGAGTGAAACACTTATCTACATGCACCATACACTTATCCTTTATGTTTTTACATTTTTACTAGAAATTTAAGGGGAAATTTTGTGCTTCCTCTGAATGTAGATCAAATGCGTAAGACAGGAAGGGATGAACATGTATTGTGCATTTTACAGGAGTGAAAAACCTTTGGTGAAAGGCGGTGAAGTCTCAAAATGAGAGTATATGAGTGATAAAGTGATTGCAGGATACAATTGAAGCATCATCTGATGGATTTTAAGTTGCTAGTTTATATATGTGAACAGTATTGTATTTTTTAGCTAAATCTCTAGAAGAGGTAGGCATAGTGTTAAGTTACATTTAATATGAATAAAATGAAGAATGGAATTTTGAGGATGGGTCTTGGTACAATCAGTAAGAATACTGTTTAATGAGAAGTTTAGTTGGATTTTAAGTATCTTCATTGATCATAGATCATTGATGTATATGTGTTGTATGTGAGAGACAAGTACTTTCACGAGTATCTTGCTTGTCAGAAATGATATTAAGGTGAGCATTTATTTTCTTTGATAGTTTACTTGTATCTTTAAGCCAAGCATCATACATGGACAATGAAGCATGTCTGACATTCACTTTTGTCATTGGTAATTTTATGAACACAGTTGCTTCTTCCAAACAAGGTATAGTCTGGAACAGTTAAACAACAGACTCGTCTGTACACATCCACTTCCTAGCTGTCATATATGAATATGGAACCCAGAGCCTTCTGTCCAGTCAAACCCTTCAGACTGTCCATGGTTTATCTTGATTGCTTCATGTGCCTAGGCTAAGCCCATTTACAGCACATCACCATCCATATAACTCATCAATCTAGGTCATTCTTTCCCATGCACACCTCTACCTCTTGAAAGTTCAGGCAGTGTTACACCAAATCCACATCCACAACCTTTTGTGTCCTTGGTTTCACTCTTTTTCCCATCCATTTCTGATACATAGATAATCTTAGTCAGTCTTCCCTCAGTCAGGTTGTGCTCACCACCACATACTGTCCTGAAGTATTTAATTTCCAGCACATCCACCCTTTTCTCACATTTGTTTGTTCTCCAATGCCTGTTTTGCAAAAAGTATCTTACATGGCTCTCATACACATGCCTTGCTCACTAATTTATTTTTCATGCAAATGGTTACTTTAATATTGCTCACATTCTGAGTACTGGTTGTACTTCCATTAATGATGCAGGGAAATGAGTGTGTGTTATGGAAGAATTTTCTGCATTCAGATTTAGTATGAATGAAGATGCAGGTATTCTCTAATTGTTCAGTGTTGTGTGTTAAGGATATTTTGATCAATGCATGAAATACTTTGTTCAGGCACAAATATAATTGCATGTATAGTGCTGATGGCAAAAATGAAGCTTTTAGTACTTTATACTGGACAAGAAGGTGAAGAAATAGATGGTATAGACTATAGTGACTATCACTTATGACTGTGTTGCAAAGTACTTGAGAGTGCCTAAAGTAATTGAAGGGTATGCTTCTAGAATGGACATGGACTTAAGGAGACTCATTCAACGTGAGATGGCAGATAATTTTGTCATTTAGCTGACTGACATCCGATATCTTGAGGCTTATCTTTAAAGCACTAAAGAAATATGGTAAAAGGTCAATGAAATAACACAAACAAACATTATTGTCTCATGCATCAATGTTTTAATTACATCACAGGGTTCATTCATGTATTGGAAAGTTAAGATTCACACCTTTTTCAGGTCAAGAATATATTTTGGCCCAAGTTTTGTTATGCTAACACACATTTTGAATAATTAGAAATTTATGGTCAGTTTCTAGAAATTAATACAAAAAAAAAACGCTTATGAGAATAGTTCTTTTGGACCATTTTTTTTTTCAGGAACTATGATAGTAATTAAGGCCATATGGGAATTTTAAAAGTAATTTTTTTGTTTTTACAGGTCTTTTTTTTTCCAAAATATTTTAAAAGGTACTCAGAATTTTGTAGGCTCATATGAATCCTGACATCACCCTCCCAGCAAGTGATCAGAGAAATCTCAAGATATGTCTTTATATCATTGAAATAAAAATAAGTGTAGGCTAGAAAAAGGGTGACTTCTAGAAACTTGATAAAAAGGTCACTTACAAAAAGTAAAGCATCTTCATTTTTCAAATGCATTAGAAAAGTATTAAAGAGAACAGGGAAAAGATTTTTTTTTGCAAATCTTATTTCCTGCAATGCAATCTAAATCTCGTCCACACAGAACAATAACCACTGTATACACCTTCATGCATTACAGTAGCATTCTTTGTACTCTGACGTTACTGTACCTCTAGCATCTTTTGTGTAATACAGTCTGAGATGAACTAATATTCTGTACAATAGTACAATACTGTGCAAATGGCTTAACAATGCAAACATAATTCTGTCCCAGACAAGTAAACAATTCCTCTACAAAAATAGATGCTATTTCAGTACTGAGATAAAGTGGTATGGAATTCAAATT